>AYEL01067780.1:0-66204 GCA_000484575.1 Olivierus martensii
TTGAAGAGGTCCTTTCCATGAAGTGCTGTGGCCGACGTCTGAACTGTACCAAGAAGTATATCGTCAATGACTGTGACGATTTGTGTTAAGTTTTTTTGGAAGGACCAGGTTATAACATTTTGTCTGATTATTGTAAGTTTTCCTTTGTATTCTTATTTGGTGAATAAAATTATTAACAATGGATCAGATTTGGAGATTGTTGGATTGGTTAACTCAAGTTGACATTCATTTTCACGTAATTATCCAGCTTCGACGAAGCGAAAATTTTCAGTCGGCGAGGAGTGGGCGAACACAACATAATGACCGTCAAGCACCTGGGGCGGGTCGTTATACTGTCACTTTCGAATTCCTTAGGAACATCGGTAACGCTTTGCACTTCAGAAGCCTGTCCACCAAGCGACAAACCTTATTAGTGGGGTCATTTTTCAACTCCTCTGAACCTGTCTGTTTGATATAATCTTTCAAAAATTCCTGATAAGTTTCCCTCTTTATGAACACCAAGCTGTGACTTTTGTCCACCCTCATACAAACGACATTATTTTCTTCCAGCCACTTACTAGTAAGCCTAGTCGCACATTTAATCACCTTGCCTAAGTCCCAATCTTGTTCCCTCTTCTTGTCATACCTCCACATTTCCTCTGCTATTCTCCATCTTATTCTGTCTGTCTCTTCTCTCTTGCTGCCACTCAGAATTCTTTCAATCTGGGAAATTGATTTACTCCAGTCATAATTTCTACGAAAACTATAGCTTAGGCCTTCAGAGGTTGCCTTCAGTACAAAGTCAGGTAGAGTCAGATCATCCATGACAAACGGGCTGTTGTCTACCTTTTCCTTCTTCTTCCTTCTGTACCCTTCCAGTTGGTTTTGGAAAATCCATCTCAATTTTTTTAATATAGTTCGCCTGGTTTTTCGGCCTCTTCAATTCAATAATGTAATTAATTTTTTGCCATTGTTTCTTCTCTTCTAACACTATCTAAAGCAGGGGGTGGGCAAAAGGCAGTCCACGGGCCGGATCCAGCCCGCAAAGACATCTTATACGGCCCACTGCATAAACTAGAACACATTACCGTCTCAAGGCCTACATTCATAAAATTCGACTCAAAAAGAAAAAATAAAATAATCGATACTGTCACGAATATACACGTACACTACCGAGTTACTCCAAATTTTGATGATATAATTGACCATGAACATAGTAAATTTCATCGTTCACATTAAGCTGTAAATTTCTTTTTACAAAATTAATATCGTAGGTACCTAAAATTTTGTAACATTCTGATGTAATAAGTTATTAGCAATCAATCTGTTTGATAAAATACTTATGTTTTTAAAGAAAATTTTCTGAATTTATTAATTCGTAGGACAAATTATTTTCTAATGTTTCTAGTGAAAAAAAATAGTTTCTACAGATGCTTTTGAACTCTTTGCATACAAACAAAAACTAAGAAAATAACACAACAAAAGTATATATTTTAAATAATATTGATAGATGAATATATTCTTTATGTAAGTATCACAAAAGTAGCTGCACAGAGTTTGCGAGATTGACAATAACGTGTGCAGATAAATCGGTGCAACCATTATTCTTGTCCCTTGTGATGGTGGGAGGAATGTTTGTGCAAGAATCAATCTTGCTTGAATGTGAGTAGTCATTTTATGTCAAAGTATCAATAGTTTTAATTAATTATTATTACCTATGCCACCATCATGTGGTGGCAGAGAATTCTATTAAAGATATGCAGGACTGAACTTAAGAAAATTTAAATTCATCCTTTTTGCCTAAGAATGGCCTATCTGAACATCATAGGAGCTATCAATACTGCTTCTGCTGCTGCTCTTAAAGTTCTCTTGGGCATTTCTTTGCATTTATATGTTGAGGGCTAGTGCTTGGAAGGGTTAATAGAGTAGCTAATGTTATCAATAATTTCATTACATAATTACATAATTATGGCACGCCATAAGGTTAAATTTGTCCTTAGGTACTTTTCAATTTTTATACGGCCCATTTCATTCTGAAAATTGTTTATCCGGCCCTTGGCAGAAAATAATTGCCCACTCCTGATCTAAAGTTTCAAAGTCCACTTTTGCTCTACTTCAAGCTGACTTCTCATCGCATACAACTTCCTTTTCGTAGTGGAGAGACCTCTAACAAAACACCTCCTTTTAACCTGTCTCTCTAGTCTAAGATCCTGAAATGGAAGTCTGAATCTGTACACAGACATAGGATACACTTTGTTCAGTTTTACATTCCTTCAGGAAGCCTAGCTTCTCTTCCAAACGGAAAATCTTCAAACATAGAGGGCAAGTATCCAGCTTTTTAACCCATTTTTAAAAGTATAACTGAGGTATGTAGACGATATTTTGGTCATTTGGGAGAACGAATGTAAGGCTGAAGAAATGGTTGCTTCCCTGTCAAATAGTAGTTTGGGGCTTACAGTTAAGAAGGAGCAGGAAAGTAAAACAGACGTATACTTCTTTGACCTAAGGATCGCAATTACGGGTGGAGACTATAGGACTATGTAATATAGAAAACCCAGTAGTGCTCCTTTGTACATACCTATGGTTTCGGAGGATAGGCTTTCACACAAGAAGGCTGCCTTTTCAGTCCTCTTCAGAAGAGCATGCATTCACTGTTCTGGGTTCACAGACAAAATGGAGGAAATTAATACGGTTATGAGAATAGGCCGAAAACATGGGTATGGGGAAAGTTTTCTAAGGAAGATACAGTACAAAGTAGAGAGGAGTTTGTGTAAGGAGAAGACACGGACAAGTAAATCTGATACCTTTAGGAGTGTTGACCAAGCCCTGTGGGTTGAAAAGTTTGTTAAAAACATTGGCGGATTAACTAATTGTACTCTGAATTTTAAAAGGAATACGACTGTTTTCAGGATAATTAGAAATGACAAAGACCGATATGAGGATAAGGTCAGGAATGGGGTATATGAAATTTCTTTAACTAATCACTCATTGGGTAGGGAAGAGTTTTATATAGGATGTACTGAGAGGAACTTATTAGCGAAGATAAAAGAACACAAAACGGACCTCAAGTACGGTAAACTCTCCACTGCGCTAAGCCAGATATCGCTGCTGCATGATGTTGAAGTGCAGTGGGGAAGAGCAAGAATTATCCAGTCAAATGAAAAGAACTGGGACAGGAGTATAATTGAGGCATTAGAAATCCTCAAAAAGAAAAAAAGAGGAAGTGTGATAAATTTCACGGAACCAGAAATGATCCCTAGTGCATAAAGATGGTTATTTAAAGTCAACAAAGCAGACTAAAGGATATGCTACGGCCAGTTTTCGATACTCCCGTAAGGGTGTGCTGCTTCTTGTGAAGGATTTTGCCATTTTATTTTTATTTTATTTTAATTTTTAATGATTACAGATAACTATGGATTTTTAATTCGGGATTTTGAGTTTTAAAAATTTGTATAATTTGTATAATTTTGTTTATAATATACTTAATGTATTTCTAGAAGATTAGTCATGTAACGAAATGTTATGTCTTTACTGGCAGGTGGGGTGCTAAAGGAGAGCGCTTCCAGATTTAAACCTGCCTTTTAATTCTTTGTCATGTTTGTTTGTTTTATGTAGTTAGGTCTCCTGTTCTAGTGTGGCAGGATTAGTATTGGCAGGTGGGGTGCTAAAGGACAGTGCTTCCAGATGTAGACCTGCCTTTTAAATTTTTGTCGTGTTTGTTTGTTTTATGTAGTTAGGTCTCCTGTTCTAGTGTGGCAGGATTAGTTGTGTTGTAGCAGCTGAAGAAGATGCCAAGTGTGTTGAAAACATTATTGAATAAAGGGCTTTTGTGTATTATTTTTAGTTTGTGTTTAGTGCAGTCTCACTGAACTTGTATTAAGAATTTAATGTATCAGAAAGAATGATGAAGACTGTTAGAAAACTTAAAACAGAAGAAGAAGTCATAGTCAAACTTAGAATAAAACTAGAAAAAGCTCTCTGAGCAAAATGAAAAATGGTTAAATTTTTTGAAAATGATGAATTTAATCAAATATGTACTGGTAAGAAAGACTGTTTCCATTAGAAATGCAGATACTAAAAAAATGCAAATGCAAAAGCAATTGTTATTCAGCAACTTGAAAGAAATGTTTATAACTTATTGAGATCAAAGTGAGCCTGAGATTGAATGTTCTAAATTTTGTGAGTTTTGATTCAAGTAGTGTGTTACAGTTTGTTGAGCAGGAACACATTCTAAATGTGTGCACAATCCACCAAAATGTTAAATTGATGCTAGCAGCAAGTCCTATTGAATGTGATTACAGAATTGTTATTGGTAAAACAGTCTGTGATTTAAAGTCAAAAGACTGTATGCTTCATCAATGTGAAAAATATCAAGAAACAAATGAATTCAAAAAATGTCTGAAGAAGGGTTTTGAAAGTGATGATTCAGAAGATATTGAGTTCAAGCAATGAATATACATTAATAGAGATACAGTAGATACAAAGCAATTAACAAAAGATTTTATTAAAGAATTAAATACATTCCATCACTATATTTCTAAGCATCAAAGCCATGTTCAGATCTGAAGTCAACAAACGAAAGCCTAAATATAGGAGAGTTAATCATCATAATGGATTTTGCAGAAAATTATTCATTTTTTATACAAGATAGAGTTCAAGATTTCTGTTGGGAGAACAATCAGGTTACAGTGCATCTATTTATTACTTATTACAAGGATGCTGAACTTCAGAGTACAAGTTTCTGCATAATCAGTGACTGTCTTTGACATGAAACAATTGCAGCACATGTTTTTTGATGAAATTAATTGCACATTTGAAGAACTTTATCACAGACATCAAACACATTTACATTATTACTTCAGTGATGGATCTGCAGCCCAGTATTTTAAGAATTTTTTTAAAATTATATAACCATCAGAATGATTTTGATATCAGTGCTAAATGAAATTTTTTTGGAACTAGCCATAGCAAGTCACCATATAATGGAATTTGTGAAACAACATAAGTCTTCAATGTTCTAATGAAAATCAAATCCTGACACCAATAAGTCTGTTTGAATTTTGTGACAATCATGTGAATGGAATAAATTAATTTTTGTTCCTAAAGAGGAAATTGAACAAATAAGGCCAAAAGGATTGACTCATAAATGGTCATATTATTGCTGGAACAAGAGAAAATCATCACTTAAATCAAGTTGATGCTATAAAGATAAATATTAGCAGAGTTTCAAATGATATATCATGATATGTAGCTTATATAGTTCAGTATGGTGAAACCAAATTTCAATATATGCCAATTGTGATTTTACAGCCTGCATTTATGAGAATAATTCATAGACTGAAAACAATTGTAAAATTTTGGAGAATGATACATTGGTAAATTTTATGCATCCTCATAAAACAGCTTATTCATTCCAATGGCCTGCTAGTGAAGATTTTTTCTGGATTCCAGAACAATATATTATTGCTAATATTTCAGCTCCAATAACTACAATAAGGGGATGACATTATAACTTGCCTGAAATAATTATATCATCCATCAATGAAAAATTCCAGCCATTTTCAAATAGTGATTCTGTCTCCATATTAACTTGCTTATTTAAAATTGTATTCATTTTTAACTAAATTTTTTTGCAATTATTGTTTATTATTGCAAGTATTATCATTATTGTTATTTATTTTTTTGACTTGGGTATTTGCACTAAAGAATTCTCTTGTGGTGGCCTTGCCCTGGCTTTTAGGAAAAATCCCTTTGAAATGAGCTTACAATTTTTTGTTAAATTGGTATAATTTAACAAAAAATTAAGATAAAGCACATAAATATGACCAAATTTTATTAGCATTTCTTCTCCATTTGTAAAAATATAATTTTTTCTGATCAATGTTAATTCATTTTATCTTCAGAAAACAAAAGAACAGGGCAAGTGCAAAAATTAGCCTAATAGCTATAGTAGTTCTTTACTGAGATATGAAACTTGGCCATTTAATGAATATGTGTAAATTACATTAGTAGATGTTACATATTCAAGTCAACTTGTTAGGCTTTAAATTTCAAGACTCAAAACTGGAAAACCATTATTCTTGTAATTCAAAATCTGTTCTTTCTAATGATAGCAGAAAAAATTAAATTCAAACTATCAAAATAACTTTCAAGCTGTTCAACCAATCTTTATTCTTTGTATATTATTAAATTAATTTTATGCCGAAGTACTTACCATACAGAATTGAGCTGAATTTTCACATCTTATTCAGAAATGTTCCAACTTCTAAAAATGAAATATTGTTGAAATAGGTAAAATAATTGTTTTGTGTTACTTCATTCAAATTATTAAGGATTGGCTTGTAAGGATTGTGGAATTGGATAGGGTGATGTGGTTAGAGAGAGGTGGGGAGAATGGTTTCCCTTACCTGTTGCCGAAGTCAGATGGTTCTGGACGGCCATATTGGATGGTCCGCAGTAATGTTTTTGTCTTCTTTAACCAAAAAAATGTTATGGTGGTTACTGTACTTGAAAATTATTTTGTAATTAATACTTGTAAATTTCAATTTAATAATTATGTGTTGTTAAGTGACGATATTCATTGTATTGGAATATTGATAGCAGTGAAATGTAAATGTTCTCTAGTTAAAAGAGCTGACACTAGAGGGATAAACATCCCGTCCCGAGATCGAGAGATTACAGAAAGTTGATGTGCTACTGGTCGACAGGTTAAAGAATTGTACAAGTTGGGTATTTGTAAAGTGTATGAACTTATCACTAGAAGTTTATGTTCTCTTCCTTTGGTACGGGACAAACAGGTTGTATTAATTTTGTAATTTTATATGTTCAAGTAATTCAATTAATAAAAAGTAATACTTTAAGTAACCATGGATTCGTTCTTTGACATAATTGATATTGTTTTAGACTGGTTAGATCGCAAAGAATTACATTTCCACATGAGTTTTAATACGACGGATAAGGGCAATTTTTCACAAAGACCGAGTCGTGACCCTAGATCAGGCCCGGAGTTTGACCCGGACTTGATAGGCTTGCAATTTAAGTAGAAAATATGCTCAGTATAAGTTGGTATTTGTAATTTGTAATTAACCAGACAACATGAAAATGCAATATTTTCATTTCATATTTGATTGTCTGATGATTGAATTATGACTTCGGTTTTTCACTTCTTGGAAACTGGTCTAGAATAAACTGTATTTTTAATTTTAAAAAAATAATATTCATACTTGTAATTTTTAGATATCTGAATATTGAAAAATAGAAAAAATATCAGTAAAGCATATAAAGAATAAAATATACTTTAATTATAAATTCAATAAAAACTTTAATTTAGGAAATAAAATCTTTGAAATAATGTGTGTTTAAATACTTTGTTAATTATTATAATAATAATAAAAGTGCTTATTTTATTGAATTTTTAGGTGATGTTTTTAGGAGAAATAGAAGAAATTTTGGATGTTATTGAACCAAGCCAATTTGCCAAAATTCAAGAACCTTTATTTAGACAGATTGCTAAATGTGTATCCAGCCCACATTTTCAGGTTAATTTACATAAATTGATTTATATTAAATGATTATTATAATTTATTTTCTTTAAAAACATAATTAAATAACTCTTCTGCTTTTATAATGTTGCAAGTATAATCTGTATGTCATTTTAACAAAAAAAAAGTTTAGTTTATCTGTTTGCATTCCTGATTAACACATTGGTGTCTGTATGCCATACAAATTATTAAAAATTTCCACTGTTACCTAGCAGTGTGTGTCATACAGCTCTGTTTAAAACTGCATTTGTCACGTTTTCTGAGCAATTTTTGGATTGGTCTATTGTTATGTGTGGTGCTATCTTTGTTTATTATAGTTTAAAGCAAGTTTTGCCCTCTATTATTAAAAATTTGATTTCTTTTTAATTATTTTTTTCTAAACAGTAGTAAACAATAAGTTATTTTAAAATGCATGAAATCTTTATAAGTTTAATTTAATCTGCATTTAATGAATATTAATTTATTATATAAGACTTATTATATTCCTAGTAAAATAGGATTAGTTACAGTTATAATTAAATATTTAAAAATTAGAAATTCTTCACTTTTTGCTATTATAATTAACTTATTAATTTAACTGCCGATATCTGCTTTTTTGATAATTAATTACAAATTGATGAATTATAGTACAAAATTAATTTCTGTTTCATTATATTAAATAAATCTTGATTTTTAAGAAAAAAAAAAATGAAAAACTTATTTTCAATCAAAAAATAATCAGTCTAATTTATATAAAACAACAAACAGATCAAAAAACATTGTAAAATGTAAAATGCTGGTCTGTTACAATAACCTAAATTTGACTCACTTCATCCTTGCTGAAAGCAATGTGGTAATGAGAATTTACATTTGGTTTTTATTAATAAATTAAACAATTCATAAATGATGATTTGAACAATATATAATCAATTTCTGTTATTTAAAATATTGAATATTTACTAAGTTTACTATAAATAGCTGTCTTTTTCTCTTATAAAATAATAAAATACAAAATCTATACAATTTTTTATAGGCAGAAAAAATAATTTTATTCTATATGCAAATATACAAGTCTATAACTATGCAGCTATTGTCAGTTCATATTCTGTAAATTGAAGATGCTATTCAAAAATTTAATTGTTTCTTTTATACTTCAATAAATTTTTAATTCTGCACTCATACATTATATTAAGTTACATTTTTATTAGCTAAATTATTCTGTATAAAATTAAAGAATATTAAATTGTTACAAAATCCAAGAAAAAATTATACAATTTGACATTAGCATTACCTTTAACTGCTGCATAAATGTCTATCTGCAATCAAAGTTGGCATGATGTGAATTTTCAATAATAATCATTTTCAGACTGTTTTTTATGCATCAGCCTTAGGAATCAGAGAGGCATTATTTCAGATTATCACCATATGATGATGTAATTAATCTCTAGATATTAAGTGACATAAACAATGCCTTTGAAGAGATTGACAATGAAAGTGAATAAAAATATGTAATATTAGCCATAATTTATTTCATTCATATATTTAACATTGGTAATAGTTGGTGGTTTACTTTTAATGAACTATGTTAATAGAGTTTTAAGCAGTTTCCGAAAAATTTATCTTATCTAATTATCTATATAAATTATTATATGTTTATTACAGTAAAATTAAAAAAACAATATATTTATATAACATACCTATCTATTAAATATATTATTTATATGATTTGCAATATTTTACAATAGTTATTATGACATACTATTGATAATTTTACTATCAATAATAATTATTGAAAGTAATGTTATCTCTGTTATAATAGTGTTATAACCATTGTTGCAATAATACCGTATAAAATTATAATATTGTACTATATATAAATAATAAGATGAATTGACACAATTGATTTCCACCAAAAAAATTTTTTGAGTTTGAACATCAATTCTAGTTGATCAAAAAAAACATTGAATTATCATGTGAAATAAAGTTTTATGCTATTCTATGCTAATTCTTCGTATTTTTGATATCAAATTAGTACAATGCCTCAATGTAATACTTAAAAATTAATTCTTTAATGTTAATAGATCACAATTTTAAATTATATTTATTTTATAATTGTAATAATAAATTTTAAAGAATTTTTGTATTTGATATTTATTTTTGCTTATAATTATGATATTTTGAGATTTTCAAACTGATTTTAATCTGGTATTTTTACAGCTCTGTAAGCAGGAGTATTAATATACTATTATAAATTATACTCAAATTCTATATTCCACAATTTTATTCGTTTAATCCGGAGCACTTTTGGCCAGATTAAATGAATAAAATTGATTTTAATCGTTGTGCTAATTTTATGTAGTCATTTTATTTTATATAAATTTCTTAAAGAATATAAATATAGTTTTTAAATACAGGTAGGCCTCGATTAATGCGACTTATAAAAATGATACCGTTTTTCAGTTAGTACAAGTAAATATTCGATTAACGCGAGTTGTAAGCATAGACCAGTCTTACTAAAAAGCTCCGTCTCCTTTTATGATGTCAACAAATTACCATTAATTTTCGGTTAGTAAAACCGGACGAGGAGCAGTCCAAGAACAGTCAGTTGGCTTTGAAGGGGGTGAAACACCAGAAAGATGGGTTTTATTGCCATTAACTATTTAACATTACTATTATTTAGCTTTGCTATTGTATACATACAGTATAGTACAGAATTTTCTCTTTTAAAAAGTATCGAAATGGATAAAAGGAAGAACTCTTTTGATGATAAAACAGGAAATGAAAAAAGAAGAGGTTAGTGATTATGCTACAGCAAAAAAATGGATGTGATTAAGCGACATAAAAGCACACTTTGTTTAATTTTTTTAAATAAGGATATCTTCACAAACTTATTTGCCTAATATATTGTTGTGCTACCCATATTATTTATTTTCTTTTGTTTATTACCTGATTTCTTTATTTAAAATGAAACTTTTGAAAAAAATTTGTTTTTGTTATCTTTTGCTGTCGTATTCTGCTAATAAACAAATAGAAAACTTGTTAAAAATTTCTCATTGGTTCATTAACTTCGCTTATTAATGAAAACTTGTTAAAAATTTCTCATTGGTTCATTAACTTAGCTTATTAGTTCTATCTGGAACTAATTTACTGATTCAATAAAGTTGCAATGCTTAATCGCAAATCAGACTGTCCACTCAATTCTCTACCCAGAATTGGCCGCCAGGCGGTGTCAAATTTCTGCTTTCAATTTGCTATTTTGGTTTCGATTTGGCGGTTGGTTTGATGATGGTACGAGACGCAATTCCTAGTAAGTTATTAATTTAGATGATGAACAACAATGAAAAATATTTACTTTCATATTGTGGTTATTCATTGTGAGGTTAGCTAATGGCTGGAATCTCACAAAACTTAGCTAATGGCCGGAATCTCACAAAGCAAGAACCAATTACCATATTTTCCATAGGAACCAATTACCATATTTTACATATAGTTAATACTTCAAATATTGCGAATTCGAATAGTGTGAGAAATTCGTGGAACCAATTATTCGCACTAATCGAGCCCTACCTGTAATTGTTTTAATTTTAAAATAAGCTATAAATTCAATATAAATATCTTTTTTATTCATTTTATTTAATAATTTTATACTTTGAAAAACTTTTCATAGGTTGCAGAAAGAGCATTATACTTTTGGAACAACGAATATATTTTAAGTCTTATAGATGAAAATAATCAGAGTATTATGCCCATTATGTACCCAGCTTTATTTCGTATATCCAAAGAACATTGGAATCAAACTATTATTGCTCTAGTCTATAATGTATTGAAAACTTTTATGGAAATGAATTCAAAACTATTTGATGAATTGACAAGTTCATATAAATCAGAAAGACAAAAGTAAGTTAGTAAAACATTTCAAAAAATATGTTCAAATAAACTCTCAATAATTAATTGCATTTAATTGTTATCCAATGAACATTGTAGTAATATTTGTATACTGGTTTCTATAAATTAAAGAACAAACAGAAAAATCATAATATCTCAACAAATATATTATTTTTTCTAAAATTTAGTAAAAATATTTGTTAAATTACACATTAAAGAAAAACTAAAAATATAAAACTAAATTAAGAATATAAAACTTATTTCCTGCAGAAATTGGAATATGCAGAACAAGTCTAAAAATAGTATGTGAAAATGAAATATAAAATGTCTCAATAGAGTATGGCCACCCTTTGCAGCAGTGCTAATATTGTTTGTCAGTTCAAGTGGTAGTAATGTCTATTATTCTAGAAAAATACTTCTGAGCTCCCTTATTGTCTTGGAGTAGAGAGCTGAGGACAGCTACATGTCTCCCTAGAGCAGTATTGGTGAATCTCTTTTTAAAAGTGCATGCCAAATTGGCTAAATTTTTGTAAAAGCTATCCCTCATGCTGATCCAAATGTTAATTTAATTAAAAATAGTATATCAGCTCCAAGTTTTGTGTGTCAAATTTGCTAGCATATTACAAATTCACCATCTCTGTTCTAGACCATCCTGACCAATGGTGAGTTGTAGGGGACTTGCAGGGGCTCACACGAGCCTTTTGTTAAATTTGTCTCTAATTTGCAAGCTCCTTGTTCTTTTTGTTTGCTTATTTATTCCAGGAAAAATACATCTTGCATCTTATAATCATACTTGACTTACATTAGTCTTTCTCTTTCTCATATTTGTGTATTTGAATGTATATCTTGAATAGTGGCAATCTGGTGATAATGTCCTCCAAAGCAGGGTAGGTGAGTAGGACCAACCTCCTTGGTAGGGACTTAGTGCAATATTTTGTGATTTTTTTTTATTTTGAAATGTTTTTTTGAATGCACAATTATTTGTATTTTCTGTTTTTGTAAATGTGAAACATTTAATTAGAATTTGATATTTTGTTTTTATAAGATAAAGTGCAAGCTCTTTGTGAAAACTTTCATAGCTCATCACTGATCCTGACATATTCAATAGAATAAGGTCAGAAGACCTGATTGGCAGTTCAGGAAAATAATGATTTGATATTGAAGATATGCTATACCAGTCTGATTTATTGTGACTGAGTATTATTATTTTATAGGATAAAGGAATATCTAATTGCATCTATTTTTATATATAGAGGAACAATAGAATCTAAAATGTCATTGCTATACCTTCTAGCATTCATGTTTCCTCTAAGAAGCATACACAGGTTCTGTGCAGCCATTTAACAAAATGCTATCCCAAACTGTCAGGCTACTTCCAAATATAAATGTCTTTCTTGAACATTAGAAAGGAAGTATCATGTCCTTGATTCTCTCTAGATCAGAGTATGCCTGGAGTCAAACTTCAGAGCAAATCTGGACTTGTCTATAAAGAGATTTCCATTCAGTTTCAGTCCAGTTGACATGATTTCTTTCTTATTTCAAACATTCTCTCTTGTGACATGGACTAAGAAGCATGCAAACTGCTAGTTGCCTAGCATTCAGACTTCTTCCCTGAAGCCTTCTGTGCACTGTGGAAGCAGATACCAGCATTCCTGTAGTTGCAGCAAGGACAGATGGCAAGTGTGTTGAATAGCACTTGTGTTCTTTTGAATCAATAATCAAAGACGTTGATCGTCCATTGCACTAGTAATTATTTTCTCTTCCACTGCTGTAGCTCCAGAAGTACAACAGTGGAAAAACAAAATAATTACTACATTCTAAAAAATCATGCAAAAGATTTTTTTAGAATATAGTTATATACTGTGGTTCAAAGTCTGTGAACATAGTACTGGTGATATTAACCATCTGACTACTTTTGTCTACCGCTATGCTCCCAATTGTTCTCTATACCAATTCATTGATTAAATGACATCTACTAGCCATATTCTAAAATTCTGCTGTCTGAATTTTTTTTTCACACCTAAAATTCAAATTTATGAGTAACTTTTATGATGCAGCTGATTTGCATATACTGACAACTGCAGAAATAAATTTCCATTCTTTATTCTTACTCATTGTTGGACTATATGTAATATATATTAATTTCATCCATATCAAATTAGTTTTTAAAAAATTATCATCATTTTTCTGTTCATTCCTTATTTTAGGGAAACCAGTAAATTATATCATTTTTATTTAGAAGAATGAATTTAAATTTAAATCATATTTTTAATTCCTTTTTTTTTGTGATATAATTTTTTATATTGTTATTCAAGAAATACTGTGATATCCTGATTATTTGACCAATATGGAAGAAGAATGAATCAGATAAATCAAAAAGTAATAGATGATAGATCTAAACTATGCTAGACTAAATTATATTACCTTTTCTTAGTCATGTATCTGAAAAGACCACTCAATATGTTTTAATGCTTTTGATGACATATCAAAAAAGCATCCAAGCTTTAGAAAACATTTAATAAAAAATCAACTCTGTAAAGAATTTTTTTAATACCAAGATTTTTACTGAATGAAAGACTTTCATTCCTGATGAGATTTTAAGCTCACAAAATTAAATCTTTTGCCAAACATTGTGAATAAAGACAATAATAGAGAGAAAATTGTCTTAATAATAATCTTTATAGAACACAATAGTTAAATTCATGATATCTCTTGAAGGGTAAAAAATTGCAGAATTTTACTTTTAATTGTGTTAGTGATGGTGAATCTTTAACAAATGAATTATTATTTTAATAGAGAGTTGATCTGTAGATTCTATAGGCTTATTGTTTGAAGAAAATCAAAAACAAGAATAAAGAATGGTTCTGTCATGGTAAAAGCTAAATGGAAAGTAGCTTTTCTTTTTCAGCCATTGTCAGTCCACTGCTGGATGAAGGCCCCCCCCAATGCTGTCTATGTCTTCCTATCTTGAGCTTTTCTTTTCCACTTTCTTCTCACCAGGGCCACAATCTCCTCTTCCCATTTAGTCTTTGGTCTTCTTCTTCTTCCTGTCTTTGGTTTCCATTGTGTCACCAAAGCTGACCATCTTCCATCTGTTCTGTGGGCCAAGTGACCGACCCAGCTCAATTTTATATTTTTTATGTGCATTATGGCGTCTTTAATTCTCGTTTGTCCTCTTATCCATGTATTTCTTTTTTTGTCAAGTAGATTAATACCCATCATGGACCTCTCCATTCTTCTTTGAGTCGTTTGTATTCTATTGATCATTTTTTTGATAATGTCCATGTCTCACTTCCGTAAGTAAAAACAGGGAGTATACATTGATCAAAGACTTTCTTCTTAAGGCTCAATGGAATATTGCTCTTAAAGATGTAGTTTAGTTTTCCAAAGGTTGTCCAAGTTAGCTGTATTCTTCTTTTAATTTCTACTTCTAGATTTCCATTTATATGAAGATTATGACCTAAGTAGTTAAATGTTTCTGTTATCTCTATTGGCTTACCATCTTATTTGAATCTAATAGGAGGAGCAAATCTGTTGCACATGATTTTAGTTTTTTCTGTATTTATTTTTAGGCCAATCTTTAAGCTTTCTTTCTGTAGATTATCAATCATTTCCTGCAATTACCAAGGACTTTTTGAGATGAGTGCAATATCATCAGCATATCTTAATGTGATAACCTTTTATCATTAACTTTAATTCCCTTAGTCTTCCACTTTAGTCTTTCAAATATAAGCTGAAGTGAGGCTGTGAAGAGCTTTGGAGATAGTGAATCACCTTGTCTAATACCTCTTTCCATTTCGATTATTTCCTGCTCACCGTTTCTTGATATTGTTGCTGTGGAGTTGCTATAGATGGCATTTATGAGGTTAATATAGCCTCGATGGATATCTGCATTGTGAAGTGCTTCACAGATTGTTTTGGTTTTGATAGAGTTGAATGCTTTCTCATAGTCAATGAGTGCAATATAGAGCGGTCTCTGGTATTCCATTCTTTTATATATTATTTGTCTCGTGGTATGTATGTGATGTATTGTGCTAAATCTTTGATGAAAACCAGCTTGTTCTATTGATTATAACTTATCCAATGCATTTGTTAGTCGTACTGTCAGTATTTTTGTGAATATTTTATAGATATTTGAAAGAAGGCTTCTGAGTCTATAATTTTTAATATCTTCCTTTTTTCCTTTTCCCTTATATATGAAAATTAAATTTGCATTATTCCATTTTATTATCTCCCAATATGCCTGGTCAGCATGGGAGATTAGACCATAAACCCCTCAATGGCAATAAGAAAGAAGGGCCGTAGCAGCCAAGGCCAAAATGGGCACATTTCACATATTTTGACAAACAAACCCCTTACCAATGATGGTCCTATCTCAAACCTTTTAAGGAGGATGGAACCCAAAAATCAGAAAGGGGAACCCAAAACTTTTCCCACAAGGAAAAGTTTTAGGTGCACCAAATTGAACATCTGCACATACAACTGCCAGACACTTAAGATGAGAGTAAACTTATGGATTTGGAGACTGAGTTGAAGGATATCAAATGGGATATAATAGGTTTATGTGAAACAAAGAGGAAGGAGAAGAGCTTATTGATCTGAAAAGTGGACATTGTTTGTACAATTACTCAGATGATTCTTCAAGAACAATAGGAATGGGATTTCTTATAAACAAGCATATTAAGTACAGAGTAGCGGAAATAAAACCAAAAAATAATAGAATAATAGAATTATCTATTAAAATAAAAATAACAGATAAAATCTCAAGCTAATTCAGGTTTATGCCCCCACTTCTCAATCCTCTGATGAAGACATAGAACAATTTTATGAAGATCTTGAAGATGTACTAAATAAGAACAAAGATTATTACAGTATAACAATGGGGGATAGTAGCTAGTCAGATAAAATTCAGCTCTGAAGATGTTTACTGAAAGAGATAGGGGATATGCTCAGAAGTTTTTTAACTCTTTTAAGAATGAAAGACAAACTGAATAGAAAAGCATAAAGAAAGATGGATTCTGCTAGAATTGTAGCAGACCATTATCAGAAAAGAAGAGGCCTCCTTTAGTCATCACAGGTAACTAAAGGAGTGTGAGATCTGCAAAATATCACTTACATTTTAATATTCTTTTTATAATTATCATTTATATTTTGCTTTACTGAATACTTGTATTACATATATTTTATATTGGTTATGTTACTCAATTATATTATTGTAGCAACTGTATAACTGGATATATTAACTGATTTACATTATTATTTTATCAGATTTATATTATTATTCTATCAATTGTATTTTTATATCATTTGACTTTGTATGATTTTATCATCTTTTGGATAATTTTTATTAACATGTTAAAATCAACAAAATGAAATCTAGCTTCCCTTAAACCCCTCAGATTTTTATTACTTTAAAACAAACTTAGATAAAACAGGTTGATAATTGCCTGGACAAGGAGGAAGGATGCTGCAAAATCGGACGGAGAACACGGAACTTTTGATCAAAATGACAACATTGAGATGATGTCAATAGTTGAATCATATCCTCCCCGAAGAAAGATAAAAGGAGAGGGGAAGGAGAGACATGAGGACGAATGCGATGAGTGTGTCAGTTGTAAAATAACACAGAGCAGAGAGAGAAGAAGTTGTTCTCTCTAAGAGACATCAGTTCCGACTCGTCTGAACCGTCTGACTCGCCCAGATATGTAGCGCCAGAGGATCAATATGTCAACCCATTTGCTACCGATAGGTCTGATAGGCATAGTCAGTCTTGTTCATGCCTAAAATAAATATGAGTTTATAAATGAATCTGTCTGTGTACTGTGTACTCTTTCTTCCTTTAACCCGGGCCCCCTGTGCCACATACCTATGCAGCCTTAATGTAAATTAATCCACCGGCCAGACCCATTGCGAATTCTTACAGGAGACAATCTCTTTTCTGAATTCTTTCATCCACCCACAACAAAGTTGTGAAGACTGATTTATGATCTTTTCAACTGTGCATTTGTCATGAAACATATTTTTAATTGAGTGCTTTTATTTTATAACCAAATGTTTATGACATTTTAATTATTCTGCTCTTTTTGCCTTTTTTATCAGATATTGATTTTTGCATTAGTTTTCCTTTTAACATATTTATATTTATAAAAATAAATCTATATGAATTTATTTTTACTCTCTTGTGTTTTGATAGCAATGCCATTTATTGTGTTGCTTGCTTTTATCAAATATCCTTTTGCATGATTTTTTCAAATGTGGTTATTTATTATTCGTCAATTTTTTGCTTTCTTAAAGTGTTTTATGCACTATTTTTGATTTTATGAATATTATGTTTAGCTCATTTTTTCTCATAAATATATTTATATGAATTTAATTTTTAATACTCTTTCATGCACTGTTCACTTTGAAGTGAAATATACCAATTAATAATTTTTATTTAATAAGTTAAATATTTAAAGCTTACTTTTAGTAACAGCTCATAAGCCTGCTTTTTTAAAACACTTGAGTTTCAACAATTATAAATTTCATACATTATTTCATTATTAAAAATCACATTATTCATTATCTCAGTAATCATCAAAAATATTACCAGCCATCTTTGATAATCTAGATGAACTTATTTATCAAACTGCATGATAATGAGATGACTCTTTTTCTATCCATCTTTTGGATAATAAGTCTTCCAAAAAACTAGATACTATTAATCCTGAATATATGATGTCAGATGGATAATCTGAGAGCATCCAGTAATAATTTAACAAAAGTTGGATAAACAAGGTTTCATAGTATTTTGTAAACAGATAGAAACAAAAATTTTAATATATTGGAATAATGTTCTATTAATGAAAAATTGGACATTTGATTGGTCCTCTGATTTGATTAGAAGAGGAGATGAAGAGGAACTGTTTCTAGTCTGTACTTTAACTGAAGTAGGCTCTAAGGATAGCTGAAAACATTTTTGATTAAACAGTTTATCTTATTGAATGAATTTATTGTTTATTTTTATTCTGTATAGACTTCAATGCAATTGAAAAATGACAATGTGGTTTAAATAATTTATTATTTAATATTATAAATAAATAATAAATTACTGGATTTAATAATTTTAAATATTTGTGGTATAAATAATTTACTGGATAAATAAATTTATTTATCCAGTAAATTATTTATACCACATTTTATTTTATAATATGATTTTCAATATTTGTATTATTTCAGAAAATATCAGATTACAGCAAGATAAAATTATAAATATTTTATTTAGCTGAAGATATCTTAAATTGTGATTGAAAATAGTAAACAAAGCTAAAATAAACTGCTTATCTTACTGTTTCAAGATCAAAGTTCATAAAATAGCACTTAATGCAGTATTTAACTTAAAGCTTTAACTTCCGTAGGGCCCCTACAATATTTGATGTTATACATAATGATAAATCTAAAAGACATGATGACTTTAAAACAGGTGTTTATAAAGTTCCTCTAAAAAATCTAGAGGATAACCAGTTAGAAACATACATTGGGGCCACTGCTCGTAATTTTAAACATAGAATAAGGGAGCATAAAGACAGCATCTGCAGAGGGAATCTTTGTACTGCCTTGGCGCAAAGAGTGTTTGAAAAGAATGTGGAGGTCCTCTGGCAGGGTGCCAAGATAGTGAAGTGTGCGCTAAACCGCAGGGATTTACCTCTTATGGAGAAATTGCAAATAATTAAGCATAGCGAAATGGATAGGGTTATTAATATTAGACAGGCAGAGGGAGTTAGTGCAGCTTGGCGGTATGCCATTAAAAAGAACTTTTAACTATTTAATTTTGCATTCTCATGTTAATATCGTTTTGCTTTAATATTTTGTTATCTAACCATTTATTTTTCTGTATTTATTTATTTTATTTTTCTGTAAACTTAGTAACCATTTTTGAATTTTGTTCTAAAGTTTATTTTGTTCTAGAACCAATGTGTTCTTTTATTTTATAACTGTTTGTACAACTGAAGAGGATATGTGTGGTATCGAAAACGTTTTTGTATAATAAAGTTTTATACATACATACTGCTTTAAGTGATTGAAATATTTCAAAATATTTTAATAAAGACTATACAGGAGCTATCTGACTTGTATAAATTTTATTTTATATAAAAAATTTTGATATACAAAATATTTTAAAAATTAGATTTATAATTTAATCTATGGTACAGTATTAGAATTTTTCATGGTAATATCACAACAATGGTTATGATACTCTATGGTGTTTCCCAAACTTTTAACATATGTGTACCCCTTCTATAATTTTCGTTAACGCTGAAGTACCCCTCGTCAAAAATATGGATGTATTTTAACGAAGTAAGTTGTCTCTATAACGAAGTGCGGTAATATTCACGCCGTGTCACACTGGACCATCTCACGCCTCACAAGACTGTCTTGACTTGATTCATGAGAATATAGAATTAGGCTCAGCTAAACACGATGCAGTGCATATCCCCACCAAACTTCGGTGCAACGCGTACCCCACCAAACTCTTCCCGTACCCCTGGGGGTACCGCGTACCACACTTTGGGAAACACTGGTTTATGGTAATGAAAGTTAATGCAGTAATCAGTATGTCAATGTGCTACAACTTTATTAATGAGAGTTAACTATTGACATGCTACCTCTAATATACTTGACACATTCATTTAACATTAGGGGGATGCTGATGGTAGTGTTTCTCAGGAACTACTGGGCCGATTTACTTGAACTTTTTTTAAATGACCATTGGGGTGATTGTAGGATGTTGAAAAAATTTGGTTTCACAAAAATACATTGGGGCTTTGTAAAGGGCCAAAAAACCACAAAATTTTCGTGAATGGCACATTCAGGACTTAATAAATCAGTCAATATTACTTGGATTTTGCCAAGTATAGCACCATTCGATTCGTCTTAGTCAGGCGAACAATGTGATGTATAATACGTTGACATAAATCATACTGTAAGTGTACCATTGTTATAAACATATTTTGGTGATTTTTGGATTTAATATTGCTCCAATTTCGACAGTAATGGTAACAATCGATTTGCATTAATAAGCTGAACAATTTGGTGTATAACACAGTGAGATATGTCGTACTGTAAGCATACTGTAATGGAAAATAGATATTGAATTTTCACATGTTAGAAAACCTATACAAGCTACAATTTTTGCATAAAATTGCCAAAATTTTCTGACATTGTTCTGCGACTGAAAATCTCATTGGACCTTTTTTGTGTTTTGAAAAATCTTGTTTAGAACGGATTTTATTCAATGTTAAAATCGGCAAAATTTTTCAAAACATCGAGGTTTGTATGACCTCGTGAAGTAAAGCGGCAGGTGGTTCAACTCTGCCTGAGGCAAATTTTTTCTTTTTCATTTTAAAGTAATCTAGCAGAAAATTTATTAGATGAACTGAGAAAATGGGAATCAAGGGTTTTTGCCCACGTGAACACGAATTTATTACAACCGGCGAGTTAGCTTATACCGTACAGTAATCCAACATATTGTAAAGTTTATTCAATAAGAAATTTTGGCCTAACAAAAAGTAATGGACTAGTTTATTAGAAAATGCCCTGAAGGAACAGAAAAAAGGTGAATATATTTGAGGTATCAAATGTTGAAAAGAAGTGTACAGGCATCATTACAAAACGTACAAGACTTAAAATCAATTTTTAAAGCTGAAGTATACTTTAACTTCTGAACTTAGAAAAAATCTCTTCAACAAAAAAAGTATATTCTGCAGCTGAGCAAATAAAACATTATAGAGTTAGTAAACAGCAAGGGATTTAATTTTATTAGTGATGATGCTGCGGAATATACTTTTTTTTTTGGTGAAGAGATTTTTTTTCCAAGTTCAGAGGTTAAAGTATACTTCAGTTTTAAATATTGATATTAAATCTTGTACATTTCGTAATGATGCTTGTACACTTCTTTTCAACATTTGATACCTCAAGTATATTCAACTTTTTTCTGTCCCTTCAGGGCATTTTCTAATAAACTAGTGTTATTATATATCATAATAACTATTTTAATATGATGTAATATAAATGAGCATCATATTACAATAGTTATATAATTTCTCCTAGTTTGCATTAAAAGCAATATATATATATAGAGCATATGTTTTTAATTTACTATAACACTAATGTAATAATTTATATAAAATTTGAATTTTGTATAATAAATATAAGAATGTAAATCTTATATAAGTAAAATAACTTATGTATTATTCATTAAATACTATATTAGTAAATATTTATAAACATTCCTGAAATAAAAATAAATAAATAATTTTCTAAAGATATAAAATATGATGATTTAAAAATATTTTTTAATCATAATAAATAATGATCATCATCATTATTCATAAATAAAAAATTTTTTTAGTAGAGTTATAAAATATCTTAAAATTTTAGAGTTTAAATATTGTCTTTTATGTTTTCATTTCTGATTCTAAAAATGGCTAATTATTTTGGTAATCAAACATTTTATTCTGACAATTCTAAAATTTTCTTTCATTTATGTAATGTAAACATATTCAAACAGAGATATAATTATAATTATATATACTTAGAGTAAGAATCTTATTCAATAAGAAAATATTTAATTTTTAGTTCCACAAATCTCAGATTTTAAAAATACATATGCATTTATATACTAGCATTTTTATAAATACTATAGTCTGTTCCACTTTGAGAAAACAGTGGTCACGAAGATGTAGCACACAATAGGGTACCCTTCCACATTAGATATCAAAGTATAAATAGCACATTTCAATAATTTATCCACTTTTTTGCATAAACAGTTGAATTGAAAAGTTTTCACTAATTAGTCAATAAATCTGAAGTCTTCATTATATCCCTGATATTGTTCTAAATACACTTTATAAAAATTTTTAATTTTATTAGTGCTTTTCCATTTTTTAATTTATTTATTTAAAGAGTAATTTTCATGCCTTCATGTTAAAAATTATAATAAAAATGCAATTATGTACTTTTAAAAAACTTTATTATATTTATTAATACTTAGGAATTGTTTTAGTTCTCTCAGAACTGCAATGAACTGTTGAAAAATTAACAGAATAATATCTAACATTATTCCTTATCAAAAAATACCATTTTGGCCAATGAGGATTATACTTAACATTTAGAGCAAAGTTTTGATTAGCAAAGAACTACATTGGCACTCTTCATACAAAAATTGAGGTGGTGGAGTAAGCAGTAAAGTGTTGTTCTCGATAATGTCATCAATAAGACATTGTTTATGTCTATCAGTAGACAACTTATGGTGGGGCATTCATTATAGAAAAAATAGTGGTGTGCTTTCATGTGAATGGCAGATTTAGTAAAATTGTCATATCTACTTAAACAATCTTTCATGACTTTTTGTTTCAAAGACTTCTTTGGTGTTGATACTGTACCTTCATTCATTTCCTTCTGTAAACAATCTTCATTAAGGACTGGATTCTCAATCCTTATTAATCTGCAATAAATATTAAGTATAATCTTCTTTGTTTAACTATGAAGAATCTTTCCTCTCACATTATTCTTCATCACATCATTGTTCTTCATGTAAAAACAAGATGTCATTTTATTTTTAAAATAATCTCAAATATGAATATTCTCAATTACAAAATTTATTATTATTTTTTTTTAATTTTGTCAGATTCTTTTTCTACCCTCAAATTTTTTATTATATCAAGGATAAAAATACGAATTATGATTGCAGCGAAACTTTGAAGCGTTATACATTAAAATATTCTAATCAATATTTCTTCTCACAGATGAACTATAACCACTTCACTCATGACATCACTGCCTTCTCAAAGTGGAACAGACTATAGTATAAGTTTAAAACTAGTATTAGTAATTTAAAAAATGAATAAGTTTATTTCTAATAAAATTTATTAAGTTTCTGATGAATAAATTTTTCTTTTTTTAAACTCTTTTCTTATAGAAATACTGTATTATAAGTGAGTAAAATAATTTTGAAAAATATAAAATGGATCTAAAAAAATTACATAACTATTCTGCAATGAATAAGGATTTTGACTGAATTTTTGAAAAATAATTTATAAAACCCCAAATTTAGTAAACATTAAAAATTTAATTAATTTATAATTAAATATATTATTGAAGAAATTTATGTTAATACTTATATCAAAAAGCCTGTAATTCATCACAAATAAGAGTTTATATATGATGATTAATCAAATAATAACCAGATACTAACCACGAATTAACTTTAGCAGTAATAATTTAAGTATTAATTTCATTTTATTCTAAATTATTATTATTCCAAAGGCTATTTGAGATAGTATTTCATTATTTGATTGATTAATTTGTTGTTGAAAATTTGTTTGATGAAATTTTTCATATTAATTATATTTGCTGTTTTGAATTTTTTGATTATTTTTCATTGAATAAATATAAATAGATGTCTATTTTAAAACATTAAATTTAATATTTCAAACATGAGGTCTACAACACTTTTCAGTGCATCTGCTCACTGTCATAATTCATTAACAGAATAATGTAGTAAAACAATTAATTTGAATAATAAATTAATTTAATTTTTTCTAATTTTAATTTCCTGTAAAACGTGTAAATAATTGGGAATACAACCAATTTGAATGATTAGTTGCAGCTCTCTCAACATTGCTTTGTTCTTTAATACAGCCCTTTCAATATTATGTTATTCTTAAATGGCCCTCTTTAAGAAATGAGTTTGACATTCCTGCTTTAAAATACAACAAATTATTTTAAAACATTACTGAATAAAAATCTTTTGACTGCTAAAGGGCTCTTGAGTAATATTTCTTACTAGTAATATTAGTAGTTTATGTTTATACTATATTCTCTTCCTAATTTACATACATTCTTTTAATTAAAATTTGATTTTGCATAAAATAGTTCAGTAATTTTTTATTTATTTATTTATTTTAGATAACAATAAATGTATATTGTATATGTAAATTATATTTGCAAACAATATTTTCTTACATATTGAATATCATGGAATAATACAGATGCATACATTGATTATAATTTACTTATGACACCATCTCTTGGTGGTAGCATTTGATAAACCTAAGTATTTGCTCTAAATACCATAAAAATTTTACATAAATTATTCTGTTTAAGAAAATTTTAAATATATGAAAAAATCAGCACCATTAGCAGTGAAGAAAATAAACTTTATTAGCAGGTTCTTGCTAATAAAGTTTATTTTCTTCGCTGATAATGGTGCTGATTTTTTCATATATTATACTGAATATAAGAAGTAGAATTTTTTGTATTTTATGAAAATTTTAAATATTTTTGCATATAAATTTTCAGTTATGTTTACAATATGAAATTCTGTATAATTGTATATATATATTTATGGATGGGCTAAAATCAATAGTAAACAAACAAAAATAAAAACATTGCATAACTACTTTATTGAAATATAACAGAAATAATGCATTTTACACTAAAAATTTATAACAATAACCTATTATTGGTTATTGTTATAAATTTTTTTTATTTGTTTACAATCCCACTACTCATAAAAATGTTACTTTTTAATGAATAAAATTATTGTAAATAAAACTGAGAAAATAATAATAATAAATAAGTACTAATTTACATCATTAAAAAGTTCAGGTTTCTTGGCTTTTTATTTATATTGTATAAATTGTTTATTAATACAGAAATAAAAACTTCAGATTTTTTTTTTTAACTTAAAATAATTTTATTGAAGCATTTATTGCTTTGTAATGATTGCTGAAAAGGACCCAGAGGGTCGAAAACACTTCAATAAAATTATTTTAAGTTATTTCAATAAAATTCTTTTTGTTAATAATGTTTGTTGATTTTAAATATCATATTATTGGTGTTCAACTTAATTATGGCCATAATGAACAGTTTATGCTTTATTCTTCTTTCATGATATATGGATCATCTGGTCAAACTGAACCAAATTCACAAAAAAATAAAAATAGTGTTTAATAGACATTAGAAGCATAGAAGTCTAGCATATAATAATCAATAATATTCAAAAACTTTAAAAGTATAATTGATAAAAACCAACAAGTAATAGCATTAAAAAATATGTAAAATGTTAATTCATAAATATTGTGTAAAAACCCATAATTCATGTAAAAGCGAAATAATGCCTAAAACATCACTATCTGATTTAAAAGGCTATAATTATTAAATCCTTTCCAAACAAAATTTTTAAAAGTGATTAAAATAGAATAATTAAAGAATCATAAACTATTTATCAGTAAAATAAGGACACATTATTAAAATCTGCTTCAAACTAAGTCATAATTGCAAAGATTGAAAATCAATTAATCTTTGTCTATCAATCTGAGGACATTCAACTATGTTCTAAAACAGTGGTTCTTAACCTTTTCAAAATAACGGAACACTTTTAATTGTAAAGAAAATTTGCGGAACACTGTATCGCTAAGACCATAAAACAAACAACAAAAATATATGTGAACATATATTTTACTAAAAATTATATATTACAAATTAAATAACAGTAAAAAAAACATTAATTAAAAAACATATATTCTCAAGAATTGTAACTAACTCTTTTAGAAAAATGAAACATTTTCAAAATCAACTTTAATGTGATGTCTAAGCTAATTGTCTTTGCAGATTTAAGCTATTTGTCAGGTCTCATATGTGATAAAGCTACCCTCATTTCTTCTTAAATATTTCTGTCTTTCACATTTTTTAGTTTTTGTGTTCGTTAATGTTGAAAAGCCTAGCTCTCACAAATATGATGTCGAAAACTGTAGCAAAATCTTAAGTGCTTTTATGGGTAAGCTTGCTTAATAGTTTAATCGAAAATGCAAGTTGAATCTTGTCTACATTATAAAAATGTGTACTGCACAGTACACTGAGATTATTCAAGTAGGCCTTATTTTCATAATTTTGTGGAACACTGGTTAAGAACCACTATTCTAAACCCTTTCTAGGACTGTTTTCTTTCTCCAGTTTCTATAGAAGATTAATTGTAAATAATAGAAAACTAATTATAACAACAATTGTAGTACTTAATTTAATAAAAATAAATAGTAAAAATATTATTTTTATTTATTTCAATGCATGCATTTCACGGAATAATTTTCTGTTGCTAAATAATTTTTTACCAGTTTAAAAAATCTCTTAAGGAATTGATGTTTTAAAACTCTTTTTCAAATTTAAGTTCTAACTTATCTAAGAAAAGCTAGAGCTTCAGTCATTTTTTTATTTACAAGGAAACTCAAACTTTTTGGATTGAGCTGACTTGAGCCAGAAACTCAAGTCATCTCAATCCAAAAAGCCTCTTTTTATATCATCATGTTATAAAAGAATAAAACAATTTTTTAACAAAAATTCTAGATCAAAGTTTCCCAAGGCTAGATGAAATATAGTGATTGCACTTTCATGACATTATAGCACAATATTATTCCCAGATTGAAATACAGACAATGCCAATAGAATATTATTGTATCAGAAATATATTACATAAAATCAACAAACAATAAATATACAACATAAATCAAATAACTTGAATTTTTGTAAACCAAAATGCTTGCACTTGAAATTTACAAATATAGTAGAAGTTTGTTCTGTATCATTATAAAAAAGTCAGATTTATGGGATTCTGATATACATAAACTAGAGATTATTTGTGCTCATAGTTTTTTAACAATAATTATTTAAAAAATCTAACATGTGATATTCAAAAAAGTATAATTAACCTTGTACTTTCTTCATTCATTTATTTAAGCAGCTTCATATTTTATATATGATTTACATAATCCTGTTAATACACAATTAACAATACTTAGTCCCTGATACATTCTATGAAGGTTTATAATTATTTCATCAAATTACATGATTCATAAATTTGTATCTATTTTCCAAGTTATATGATTTAGAATAGCAAATTTTGGATATATGTTGTTCAAAAATTTGAATCAATTTTTGCCTTAAAGACATTTTTACAGATATAAATAAGTATTATTTACAGATATGAACATTCAAAATATTTAATGAACTTATAAGTAACAAAAATATCCATTCTATCAAAAAGTTGATTGAATTTTATATATTGTCTCCTCTCAGCTGATTACTACTAGTATATTATATTTTGAAAATAATTGAGAGTTTACTTTAACATATAATATCACAATTAAATTTATACTAATTTATATTGAAAAAAACATTTTATTTTTCAGAGAGAAAAGGAAAGAAAAAGAACGAGATGAATTGTGGCGGAAACTCTCTCAGCTTGAAATAAATTATGAAACTAAAATTAATAATCAAAAAAGTCCAGATGCCATATCTCCTTCAAATCCTGGTCCAAAAAATTTAAGAAACCTTAGCCCAAAAACCAACTGAAAAATATGAATAAAGATTTGGGTCATTAATTAATTAACTTGTACAGTGAAACTGTGCTACAGCATAGTCAGAGGTTGAGCCTCTGAGTCAGATGCATACTTTGGTGCTTGGTGCACTGGAACAGGAAGCATAACCAAAATTAGACAACAGAGACTATACTTGTTGTCAGCCAGAATTTGCCTGTAATCCAGTTGATTCCCTACAGATTTAATAGTCATCCATCCAAAGAAAAATTTAGTAGGGAAATTACACTCTGTTTGATTGCAAACTGTTTAGATAAATTTGTAGAAGTGTTTAGAAAACTTTTTAGATGTAAAATAAATTATGTTAGCAGGTAATTATGATGATAATTTGTAAGACATTACAGATTAGTAAACTGTGTATTTTTAGATTGATTTCAGTGGGATAAAATGGGGCCTGAGTTATTATTTTTATTGTGGATAATTTCATAGTCTTCTATGTATGCATTACTTAAATCATAATGGATTACTTGTTTCCCATATGGAATTATAGCAACATAATTATAAAATGGGAATTATGTATATTGATTTTTAATGATCCATTTCTAGCAGTTTTCTCTTACTATTGCACAATACAATATTTAGTCTTGCTATGTTTTATAAACTTTAAAAATCCTAAAAATCTAATGTTTGTGTAATTTATTTCTTAAGGAAAGTAGTATTGTTTAATCCTAAGGAACTGCATTATTACCTCTCCAGAACTATATTCTCTATAACCTCATTCTCTATCTCATTCAGTCTTTGAGAAATTTTAGATTTTGCACTCAGACTTCTGTGTGAATTGCTTTGATAACAAACTTGTCCATGTACAATTTATTGTTGTGGCCATATTTGTAGTGTAAATAAAAAGAATGAACTTATTAATTTGTATTTATAACAAATTTAATCTTTGAATTTTAATTATAACAACAAATTAATATATACAAGTAATTTTTAAGCTGTGAATATCATTCTCTACATTCTTGACCCAAATAAATATATATAAGTTTGGGAAAATTAACAAAATTATAGCATGGATATAGTTTAACTAGAAAAAATTTTCCACTAGTTAAATATTGATATTTTTGTAAATTAAAAAAGAAAAAATTATTATTAATGTATGTAAATTTTTTAATGAAATATAAAAAATAGAACAAATATAAAATACATAACTTTTATAAAGTAAGTGCACTGTTTTAAAAATTTCTACTTAAATTATTGAGAAGTGATGTTTAGCACTTTTTTTTATTTTTTTAATAAATTAATCCAAAAGTTGATCAGATATTTATATGCAATATTTACATTCCATATAAATATTTGAATTATAATACAATGTGTGCATGCATGTGTACATCATATTATATTGTATTATAATTATATATATTATCAATGACATCACCCTTTTATAAGATTTTCAATCACGTCAATTTTAGTTTTAGCTATTTCAGTTTAAAGTTTTGAATACCATTGAAACAATACAGCGAGTTTGTTCAATAAAATGTATCTAAAAATATTCATTTATTTAAATGTTCAATATCATTTTCTCCATTTTCGTATTAAAAAATGTATTTTTTTTAATCTTAAATTTGAATGATGTTTTTAAAAATTATTTTTAATAATAATTTTGAAATGATGCATTACAATACTGTACAGTACTCTTTTTATTTTTTATTTCGAATAAAAATTAATCATTAAATATACTCCATTTTTTTATAAACGTTTATGATTATATTAAATAAAAAAACCTTCCATTTCTCAGAAAATAATTGATGATAAAAATGAATTTAGTTCATCAGATTACAGTAATTTTATTTCGTTTAATTAATTAAATCACGTTTAAATTTCTGGTAAAAAGAATTTATTTTTGCATAATTGTATCTTTTTGCTGGATTTTATTGGATTTAAACAATAAATTATACAATTTTTTAAAGAAAATAAACAGATTAATTTTTTTTAATTTTAAATAAAATTATTTAAATCATTCTTAAAGTCTCGATTATATATATATATATATATAAGATAATATAATGAAAATAACATTGTTAAAAATATAACAATTCTACAAAAGATACGAGATTTCTTTTGTTTATCTAAGAAAAAGGAAACCTGCTGCATTCTTCCAAAATTGGAATTTCTGTGTTCTAATCGTAAAAACAAAGCCGAAGTTCTTTGTTTGTTTAGGGCGATTTATTCATCTGGTTGGAATTTATGAACGGAATAACTGTTGTTTTATGGTATAGAGCTATCTTCCATTGACAACACAATCTCCTACAAAACTATCCACTTAAATAGACAGTTTTGATATTTGCTGTTATAAACGTATCTTTTAGCAGTTTCGTACTGGAATAAAAAATAAAATTGCTTTTATTAAAGCAGTCTTATATTCCGAAAATTATGGATAATTCAGTTGCTTGAAAGAGAACTTACACGACCGAAAAAGCTCAATTCGAAAATTTAGTCTATCTGAAAAAACGTAAAAGCCATATAAGATTATTATTTACGTTCTGATGCTGTCATAAAATGTTCTAGCTTTGATATATGATAAAGAATCATATATTTGGCAAACATTTTTCCGCCCAATTGGGCAGAGCGTAATACTATTTTTTCACACAAGTAATGCATCTTTCATATACAGTATTTTCTATTAAGTCAAAATAGTTTTCTCTGTTAGATTTATTTAAATTTAACTAGGTAGAACATCGTGTAGGCTTGCTTCATTATCATCTAAATTAGTAGTCATTACGCCTATATAAACTTTTCCCTACACTGTTATTTATTCATTAAACGAATTTTTTGTATTTATTTTAATCTAAATTATGCTTGCTTAATAATGTTTACTCAGAAAGCTTAACGAAATTTAATGAAAATTATATTCACTTTTATTCTATTTTAATAAAATTCCAGTTCAATGAAATAAAATTCAAATTTATATAGGTCTAATTTAAATTATCATTAATAGTTTTATGATTGAATAACAACTTATTATTCCGACGTTTTCCAAGAAAATTCGTTTTAGAACAGGGATGCTCAACCTTTTGGAAGTCTCGGGCCAATTTTAAAATTTGGTACAAGTCGCGGGCCATACAATAGACAAGTTTTTAAATACTGCTTTATGGCTCAAATTCAAAAGCAACACCTAAATAAAAATTTGTTGAGTAAAAGGCAGTTAAAACCATTTGCAGTATTGTTCCATGCACTTTACTAAATAATGTTTCTTTTAGTTTTTCGACTTGAAAATATTTCCCTTGAGAGTTATTTCTGTAATAACTTCAAGTGAAATAACTTGTCCTATAAATGTAATAACTTTATTTTGCAATTTAAGAGTCGTTTAAAAGAATGAGTCCAACTACATTTGTAGTATAATCAAATTTTATTACAATACAATAGCTATTCAGTTGATGAGAAAAAATGACTGTTTATTTTTTGCTAATAATTCAATGTCAGGAGCTATTTCTGTGGTAGTTAATCTGTGACAATGATCCAAATGAGAATCAGTAATTTTTATTCTTTTAAAAATATTTTAGGAAGTTCACGTTTGCGGGCCACAATTAAAGGTCCGGATTTAACCTATTTTAAACGTTGAAATCATAAAAAGAATTAGAACAGTATGAAAATTTAAAAAATTGTAAATATTTTAATAATTATGTTAATGTTTTTCTTCTTCTTCATTACTTCAGACTACACCTTACATCACTTCTATATTTATATTAAAAATATTGAAAATAATTCTTTGAATTTTATAAACTCATTGATTATATGTGAATTCAATCTGTGTATTTCTTTATTAAAAATTATAGAATGAACACGTTTAATGCAAAATTAAGATGCATATTAGTAATACTGTATAACATATTATGAATCTTTTATATCAGACTATAGAATATAATAATAACTTGCAATATAATCATTCTGTCAAATGAAAAGGGTCGTAAGTGAACTCATAGATTTATTCGCCAGAAGAACAAAGAGTTAAGTGAGAATAATATATGACAGCAAAAGAAAAAAAATTAAAATGATCCTAGTAAAAGAAGACTAGTGGAAGATATTCCTCATCTTTAGTCGCTTTTACGATACGCATCTCAGCTGATAGATAATCCTACCTCTTTCCTAGGACATTGGCTATTTATTTACATTTATTGAAAGAAGTAGAAGACGTACTCAACGATTTAAACCATTTGAAGAATGAAGAACGAAATGATAAGAGAATAAGAAAGCATGAGGAAGGAAGGAAAGAATCCTGTGGAACTGTGGTAGGTCACTAGCAGAAATGAAAGCCATCCTTTAATAAGCTCTTACTGAAGATAGATTAGACAATATGTGAATTCTGCCTATCCATGGGACATTGACTATTTAGATTTATAATCAATTGATTGATTACTTGATTATACTGCCGAATCAATGTAAGAATTAATTACTTTTTATGTTGATTATCATATTATTTTTTAGAAAAGATTTTTTAATTTTTTGAAATTTGTTAAATGGATTGTTTTTATAAAAAGTTTTCTTTATATAATTTAATTATCGTGTTTATTTTAATTTAAATGCTGGTTTTCCTCAGAAAGAAAGTGAAATTATAGAAGTATTTGATCAATAAAAATGCATCTAAAACATATTCAGTCTTTTAATGTACAGCAATTACTCTTTGTATTTTTTTAATAAAAAATTCTTCTTTTTAATCTTAAATTTTAATGATGTTTTTAAGAAAATTACTCTTAAATAATAATTTTAAAATGATAAATATATTGTAATACAATGCTCATTTTATTTTATTTGGAATAAAAATTAATGAGTTCTTAAGTCTACTCTATTTTTTCAATCTTAAATTTTAATGATGCTTTTAAGAAAATTACTCTTAAATAATAATTTTAAAATGATATATTGTAATACTATGCTCATTTTATTTTATTTGGAATAAAAATTAATGAGTTCTTAAGTCTACTCTATTTTTTTAATGGAAAAAAATTAATTTGTAGTCATTGACTGTTTCAGAAAGCATCAAGGATCATCTGTGACGGATTCTGATATGATAGGTTAGCAGTGTTTCTCAGCACAACCGATACTGGGGACCAATAAAAATTTTAAGTTTGTATTGCGGACCACACAAAAAGTTGCATACCAAATTGAAGAATGTGCAGGTTTTTTTAGTAATTCGCGGACTAATTACCTAAAAAGTTCAGACAGTACTATAAAACGATGGTATATTTCTCAGTAAAGATCGTGCACAAGATGCTCCGGTAGAGGGAGAGGAGAGAAAATTTTTCAAAAGTTATCCCAAGCAATAGTTTCTGGAGAAATCCTAGGTCTAATTTTCTTTTAGATTCATGCATTATCATCGAAGACTGTTCTTTGTGCAAAATTTTAGAAAAATTGGTTAGTTAGTTGCCATATTTGACCGAGATAAATAAGGAAAAAACAGAAAAATTTTAGTGATCCGTGAAGCATTTATATTATAAAGAACTTCACGGACCACTAAAATTTTTCTGTGGACCATCGGTTGAGAAACACTGGGTTAGAGTGCTAAAGGATGGGGATCAGTGAGTGAAATACAGATCTCCTTGAAAAATACGGACGTATAGAATTGAAATCTCGGTTGAGAAACACTGGGTTAGAGTGCTAAAGGAGGGGGATCAGTGAGTGAAATACAGATCTCCTTGAAAAATACGGACGTATAGAATTGAAATCAATCTCGTTTTAGACCGATATCTAATATGCTTCCGATCAGTTCTATAACAATCATTGTAATAATTAATTCGAATAATATATTGAAATTTGTCTTTATATACAGTACTTTCAAATTCTTATTTATTATAAAAAATATAAAAAACTCCAGTATAATATATCGATTATAATAATATTTGTAAAAATTCCATAGCGAATCATTGCAATCTAATTTACTAGTCAGACAGACTGGATTTCATCCAGAGAATCAGGAATCAAATCCAGGTCCCAGTGGCATACCCAGAAGGGGCGAGGGGACAGTCCATCCCGGGCAATAAGCTGAATGGGGAGCATGGAATATCACTACTATTCACCAGATATTTGAATAAAAATTTTTGTATAATTTTCAGTTCTTAAAAATTATTTAAGAAGATGTGTGTTGAAAGTTAAATCAGGTGTTTTTGTTTTTGGAGAGGGAGAGGGGATCAAAAAATTGCCGCCCTAGGTATCTAAGATTCTAGGTACGCCACTGCCAGGCCCCACATTTCACGAAAAGTTTCACAAAGAATTTGGAGCAGCGGCGATCTCCGTCCATCATGACTTTTTTCCAAAAATTCAGATCTTATCTAAATACAAAAGATATAGGCTAAATATTTTAAAATTGTAAATATAAGTAATCTTAATAATAACAGGAGTAAACACAGTCGATTCCGCTTAATTGGGCCACCGGTTAATTAGGGCATCCACTATTTTGAGCCAAATATAAAAGAACGGAAACCAAACTAATAAAATAATATATAATTTAAACACTTAATTGGGACAACTTTTCGCTTTCATGACTTTTTCCAAAAATTCAGATCTTATCTAAATACAAAAGATAGGCTATAGGCTAAATATTTTAAAATTGTAAATATAAGTAACCTTAATAATAATAGGAGTAAACACAGTCGAGTATGCTTAATTGGGCCACCTGTTAATTAGGGCATCCACTGTTTTGAGCCAAATATAAAAGAACGGAATCCAAACTAATAAAATAATATATAATTTAAACACTTAATTGGGACAACTTTTCGCTTAATTGGGATAGTAGCAGAAAAGGAATTTAGCAGTTTTTGACATATTCTAGGGATTTATTGAAAGTATGTCAATCAGCGTCTGTTTAAGAGTCTACCATTACTATACAGTGTACTGTACCTAGCGATATTCATTTAGTGTCGATTTTATTTAAAATTTTAATCTTTGCAGATGCCAAGAAATGATTTTGCACTTTCAGGTAAAATTGCTTTGCTGGATAAAATTAAAAGCCAGCCATTTACATTTTAAACTTTCAAGTATAATTGCTTGGCTGGTAAAATTAAAAGCCAGCCATTTAATACAAGCCATGGTAGATTTGCTGATATAACTGGTGTACCAAAATCTACCATAGCGCGTCTCCTACAACAAGAAAATCAACTGCGGGCTGAAATAAGCCAAAATCTACCATAGCGCGTCTCCTACAACAAGAAAATCAACTGCGTTCAAAATCTACCATAGCACATCTCCTACAACAAGAAAATCAACTGCATGGAAATCTACCATAGACGCATCTCCTACAAAAAGAAAATCAACTGCGTAAATAGTGGGCATTACAGAAAGAAATTCCGGAAACATCCAAAAAAAAGCGTGATGGAAAGGATCCAGAAGTCAAAGAAGCAGCTACCATAGACGCGTCTCCTACAAAAAGAAAATCAACTGCGTAAGGAGCCCATAGATGCATCTCCTACAAAAAGAAAATCAACTGCGTAAGGAGTGGGCATTACACTCGTCTCCTACAAAAAGAAAATCAACTGCGTAAGGAGTGGGCATTACAGAATAATTCTAGGAACATTCAAAAGAAAGCGTTATGGAAAGGATCCAGAAGTCGAAGAAGTTCTACAAAAAGAAAATCAACTGCTTAAGGAGTGGGCATTACAGAAAGAAAAGGAACATCGAAAAGAAAGCGTGATGGAAAGGATTCAGAAGTCGAATGGAACAGCGAAAAGAAAGCATGATGGAAAGGATTCAGAAGTCAAAGAATTCAAAAGAAAGCTTGATGGAAAGTATTCAAAAGTTGAAGAAGCATTAGATCTGCGTGAGGAGTGGGCATTACAGAGCGTTTTCTACAACAAGAAAATCAACTGCGTGAGGAGTGGGCATTACAGAAAGATAATTCTAGGAACATTCAAAAGAAAGCGTTATGGAAAGGATCCAGAAGTCGAAGAAGTTCTACAAAAAGAAAATCAACTGCTTAAGGAGTGGGCATTACAGAAAGAAAAGGAACATCGAAAAGAAAGCGTGATGGAAAGGATTCAGAAGTCGAATGGAACAGCGAAAAGAAAGCATGATGGAAAGGATTCAGAAGTCAAAGAATTCAAAAGAAAATGTGATGGAAAGGATCCAGATATCAAAGAAGCATTAGATCAATGGTTTTGATTGGGCATTACAGAAAGAAATTTCGGGAACATCCAAAAGAAAGCGTGATAAAAGAATCCAGAAGGTGAAGAAGCATTAGATCAATAGATTTCTATAGTAGATCCAGAAGTTGAAGAAGCATTAGATCAATGGATTTCTATAGTTAAGATACAAGTCGAAGAAGCATTAGATCAAATGGTTTTCTATAGTTAGCGGGCAGAGAAATTCCAGGAACATCGAAAAGAAAGCGTGATGGAAAGGATCCAGAAACCATTAAAGCATTAGATCAAATGGTTTTCTATAGTTAGGGGGCGAGGCGTGAATATCAGCAGCCCAGTGTTGAAGGCGACGTCAGAGAAGATCGCTAAAAAGCTAATAATTAGGTACCGTAAACTGGGCTGACTTAGGCCCATTAAGATGGCTTTGGCCCAATTTTGGAAACATGTTTCTGTTTTAAATTTATCACCAATTTTTAAAGATGTCATAAAAAACATTTGTTTATTTATATTTTTATTGTAAAAACAATAAAAATATAAATAAACAAATGTTACATCTTTAAAAATTGGTGATAATTTAAAACAGAAACAAGTTTCCAAAATTGGGCCAAAGCCACCCTAATGGGCCTAAGTCACCCCTGTTTACGGTATCTATTTTAATAAAGCATTAAAATAGGTACCTAATTATTATTTTTTACCTAATTATTTATTTATCTACGTATTACATATTTTATTTTAGAATTTATTATTAGTTCATTTAATTGGGGCAGCCGCTTAATTGGGCCAAAATAGATTAGTCCCAACGTATCCCAATTAAGCGGAATCGACTGTAAATCAATAAATATTGTAGCTATTAATTTTATTTTATGAAATTATGGCCAATAAATATTCCTAAGCTTACTTCTCAGAATTTTTTCAAGAAGATTCATATTCATTTCTTATCTCTTCGATTGATCTTCTCGTGGGCATGATCAATTTAATTTAATTCTTAACTAGTCCTCTTCTTAATACATAGAAGAGGCATAAAATAATTTAACAATAAGATAAAATTTCAATGTACAGTATTCCATAAGTAACATGGATATAAAAGACATCTATTCTATTATCAAGAACTCCATCAGTGACTCTTTATAGTACTTATTATTAGAATCATTATGGCCAAAATTCAATTCGCTGCAACTTTGGTCCTAAGTTAAATATTATTTATCTAATAATTATATTCTAAAAAGTATTCAGCAGGACACTGAATGCTAAATTTTAAGCCTCAGATTCAATTAATAAAAGAACTAAAGCAGTTTAAAAATTGCAAAAAGGGGCAAAAATGTCGTTTTTTCCTTATCTTCTTTTTCCTTCTCCTCTGCAGATACTTTTACAGATCTCATCGTTCAACTGATATCGATAAAATTTGTATATAGATTGGAGTATTTCTTAGATTATATGAGACCTCCTGAAAATATCAGCACAATCCGATCACAATAAAGGGAGAAAATGGGAGATCTGTTTTCTATAAACAATTCTATATAATTTTTCTCTAATAATTTTAATATTGTTTAACAGATTTGATCAAATTTGTAATATAAGCATAGTTCTAGATCAATTAAAATTTTGAAAATTTTGGCCCAACTGGACTAAAATTAAAAGGTGTAAAAGAGAATGATTTTCTTCTGTAGAAATGCCTCTATAGATCACATCGTTCAATCGATTTCGAACAAATCTGGAAAGTAAATCTTACTTGTTATTTAAGCTTTCTAAAAATTACGTTTCAATCGAATTAAAAATAAAGATGGTATTAAATGATGTATTAACATATTGTTGTTAGAATGCCTCTCTCAGAAAAATAGTTTTTATTTTAAAAAATAAATAATATCCAATCAAAAACATCTAATATGTAAAAAACATAAACATTTAATATGTAAAAAAAATAAACTAAATATCCTAAGAAATTAGGACACTTGTTAAAATTTAGATGTGGCTACTTAGTTAATAATTTTAAAAATATATATATAAAACAGTAACGTCAATCAAAGTACTGTAATTCACATCTAACGTTATCAAAGTAACCACATTTTTTGACAAGTACTGTATCGTAATTTCTTAGTACTGTACTTTATTTACTTTTCTATATACTGTATTAGATTTTTTTTATTGGATGCCAGATACAATCGTTATATTTTATATAGTTATATGATATGGATTTATATCAGCTGTTTAAAAAAAATAATGGTTGTGTAAAATTCCTAGTTATTGCAATAAAGTCATGAAGCAAAATTGTAGTTTATTGTTTCTAGCATACACAACACATATTCTAGGATAAATAATGTTTCATAAATTGTTAATAGTATTGTGGACTATGCTTTAAATTAATGTTGTTGTATCTTTCAGTTTATAACAATTTAAAATATATATATGTGTAATCTGTAGATTTTTAGATTTTTTTAAAATTATCTACTTTTTGTTCTTTCATATAAAGAAATAATATTCCTGAATGATAATGTTTTTCATGAATGGATCTTAAAAAATAGCAAAAGACAAAATGATTTTGATTCAAACAATTATAAACATTGAAACTTTTGGCCTGCGTTTAAATTTTGAATATCACCGATTGATAAGTTTATTCGATGGAAATATTCAATAGAACATAAAATGAAAAATTTTTGAGCTCAAATCAATTAATGAAAAAGTAGAACTGCTTGAAAATCACTCTTTCATGTCATTTTTCACACATCTGCAGGTTACAGAATTCAACTGATTTCGATTAAATTTAGCATTTAAGTATTGATTAGATTACATAATGTTCACTGTAAATTTAAATCCAGATGGAAATAAGAAAGAAGAGAATACTTTCTCCATAAACATAAAAACTGATTTATGTATATTATCGAACAATTTATAAGTACTTCTTTAATTCTTAAAAATCTCTTGAAAATTTCGGATCAGTTGAACCAAAATGAAGAGAAGTAACAGTGGGGAATTCTTTTTTCAAAAACATCTGTACAGATCACTGAACAGATTTCTACTAAGTTTGAAATATAGACCTAACTGTTTTCCATGATTTTTTAATTTTTTTTTTTTTTTTTTTTTAATTTCTGCACGAAACAAGGCTCAGAGAAAAATAAATATATAATATATTCAAAAATATTTAATATATGAAAGAGCCAAGTAGACTGCTGTGAATTTGGGTTTTTTTGCTATAGTTAAAAAATTTATATTTGATTAACGACTTAAAAAATAATGCCAATCAAATAGCCGTTTTTAACTAGCAAATATCCTAACTTACAAATAGGTCTACTATATATGAATTATTTTTATATATTAGATATTTATGAGTAAATAAACTAAATATATTTATAAAAAATAGATCCTGCTTTTGCTTCTCATTGTAGTAAATCAAATGTACTGATTTATTTTTCATTAATTTAGATTACTGTAATAATTAATATTCTAATATATCGCAGTATGTGCTTGTTTAGCCATAGAATATGCTTGTGCTAGCGAATAAAATATATGCATACACTAAGCATATTTTCACACTTTATATATTATTTTAAATGTCAAAATTTTATGTACAATGTGGAACTTCGAGACCTTGCTGAGTGGTATATCAGGATTTCTGACACCATTCTAATGTCGGCGTGTGACACTAAACAAACAGGCGTGAGCCTACGAGTAATATGTGACTTGTGGGTAAGGACGGAAGAATGAACTCTGCGTAGTACTTATGACTCAGAGACTACGGTATAATGACCAGACTCCATTTTATTGAGAGAGGTTCTTTACAAGCTTTGATCCTGCGACGTTAAGCTTAACGTCGACGCTATGGGAGAATAAATACCTGTTCTTATTCTTGTAAATCTTCTAGTTCGATAAATGTTATGTGCTGCACAGCAATAGTTCTTTAATTCTTTCAATTTTAGTCTTTAGTCCAAAATAAAAGATGGGCAAACACAGAGTAATTTGGTGACAGTTGAGAAAGACGGATATTCACTGTGAGGAAGACCTTCGAAACAAGTCTGACTTTCGTTGGAGGGAGACTCTGGAAACAAATCTTGTGACTTTCGCTGGAGGAAGATTCTCCAGATGACTTCTTGAGAAGACTCTCGGGACGAGGACTGAGTTGAAAGAGGACTTTAGACTTCTCTGCTTGTCCTTCGTTGAGGAAAATTCTTCCTACTTCTGTTGGAGCGAGGATCTTGTTGAGGGAAAATCTTTCTACTTCTCCCTTGGGACGAGGATCGTCTCTTCTCTCTCTCCTTCTCCTGTACTTTACTACTGTATATAGCAGAGGTTCATATGCAACTGTCGTGCGGATAACGAATTTTCTTCGGTTAGAGGACGTGATTAATCGGGAAGGTGATCTCATGTGTGGATATTCTGCGTCGATCTAGCTTCTTTTTTTGGAATTGATACAAGATTTAGATAAGTTTTGGATTTTTCCGACGGAAGCGATGTTTTACTAGATCATGACTTCATCATTGATAGGAAAACGAAACTTTTTAATAAAATCATAACGTAATAGATAACAATCTCGGTCTATTCGGACCGGCTTTAAACTTCTAACAGGGGTCGGATCTTTACAACAACATATTAAAATAAATTTACATTAAAACCAAATTTTTTAATATTAAATATAATTTAAATTTTTGAACCGTAACCTTATTTAGAAGCTTCGTCAATTAAAAGAATGTTTAAAATAAACTTTTTATGTTTAAACGATCTTTTAACTAAACCAAAGTTCATTTCTTTACAGAAAATGATTTATAAATTCCCTCTATAAAATAAAATTTTAAGTTTTATTTGCTTGTATATACTGTATTTGTTTTTTCACAAAAATTATTTCGTTGAAAAAACTGTTTAGTCTTTGGAAATTTATAGATACAAAATATTTAAAGATTCATCGTGATCAGTAAAAATTTGCATTAAAAAAAACTTTGTATAAATTAAACTTTCACCATTTTGGAAAAATTGAAAATACAAGATTAAAATTTAGTCGAGAAAATATTTAATAATATGATCTCTATTTTATTTTATAAGAATTCTTTGTATTGATCCATCAATAGAAAGTATAACGATCTTATAAAAAGTTTTATTTTCCATTATAAGGAAAACAGTCCAATAAAATAACAAATTTAATGATATAACGATTTTCGATTTAAAGTAATACTATTATCATTGTATAATAATCTTACATATTACTATGCATAATCTAACAATTCTGGAAAGAAATAATCGCTTATTTTATGAATGTATACACTATATTGGAGTGATTAAAGATATGGGATTAAAATATATTCTATCAAAATCATTTTCAATGATATAATTTTTATATTGAACGAAAATTTTATCAACTAGTTCAATAATTATTATGAGGAATCTCAGAAGTTTGAATGTCTGCCATTTTCAAAGAGATGAAGCTACAGGATTAATTAATTTTATTTCAAAGTCGACTTTAATAGCCGACTTCTGATTGAATTTCATAAAATCAATCAAGTATTTCAAAAGCCATTGTGGAGAAATCTCCAAAGGTTGGCCATCCGTCAATCAAATGGTTGAATATAAAGGTTAATTGATACGCCAGCGAGGTCAACTTCAATGGTTTGACCTTTCTAATAAATATAATAAAAATCTGATCACTAGTTCAATATATATTAAGACAATATTTCAGAAGTTTAATGCTTGAACTTTTAAATGATTGCAATTGATCAGCGTAAAGATATCCATACCGAATTTTATAAACACCTGTTACTGAAAAAGTTATTAATGGATTATGGTGACATACATTAGAAGATAGATCAGCATAGATCCTATTATGCCTCAGTTACCTTCGGAATGCATGTTAAAAATCATTTAAATGGGCAGTATCTATTTATAATTATTATCTTTGTATATTTTTTAATAAAATCTATTAAATCAACTTTTATTTAAGTTGACTTTAATAAATTCAAACTAAAGAGTTTTTGAACATATAATATAACACTTATTTTTTAGTAAGCGAAATAATATGTCATAATATAATTTATATATAGTTGGTTGTAGAAAACTGCATATAAAAGCTGATGACTGATGGATTGCAATGTTTGAAATTTCCGATTGATACCGTAGCATGATATAAATGGACTTATTCTATTTCAGGCGAAATATATATCCATTGAAGACATAAATACATCAAATAATCGACACAAATAATTGATCAGATTTATTTTAAAAGAAAGTCAAATAAATCAAATTTAACATAAATATTTCTTATAACAGATAATTTAAGATTTTGTATACTTGTATAACAAATTGTTGTAACAATTTGTTTAATTATTGCTGCTGAGTAGTTAAATAGTTTATGAATATATCTTTATTTTATGAATAAAGATTTGTATAAATGGAAATCGTTATTGTTATTTTCATTATTTAAACTTTAAAGTCATTTATCGTATTGATTGTTCCGATGATGTTTTTGGACTTGTAAGACGCAATCTATCAATATATATTTCAATGTTTGACGATTGATTTATAATCATATATACATAATGTATAAAATTGAACTTTAAAAGTCATATTATTACATAAATATAGTAGTTAAATTCACCATTAAAATTGGTAAACTTTAACATGATAATGATCAAAATTTTTCTAAAATTTCTTAGCGTACAGCTATTAAAGTGATATGAAGATTGGGAAAAAATCGTTCTGAGCAAATAATTTAACTCATAATTTATATATATATATATCGATAATTTAATATCATTGATTTTTATGAATAGTTTTTTCATATTAATCTCATATTTCAATTTTTTTATGTCTTGTATATTGAAAAATAAAGTTTTAAAGATATTTTTTGGTCATTTTTCTAAATTATCTTTTAACTTTATACTTTTTGAATTGAAACTGTTTATTATGTCACAAGAAATTAAATAAATTAGAATAATTTGGAAAAGAAAAATTATAGCAGGATTTTAAATCACACCTTTTTAACAAATCGTCTTTATATTATAAATATATTCTCATCATTCAAGTAATGATTGTATAATTCAAGTAATGTAATCTTATTCTGAGTTGCGATTTCTTTCGTTCGACTATAAATTAATGCTAAATTATGTAAACTTTACTTATCAATAAGTACTCTAAATATCCGAAACAATAAAATTAAATTGTAAAAATTTAATATCAAGTAATTTGGTATGAAGTTTGAGATTTACAACAGTTTATATCTTAAGTTCTTCAATAGGTAAATGCTTTATATGAGCAAGTCTTTGAAATGTAATTGCTCTATATAGGATATTCTATTCAGGATATCTTTTATTTGAACGAAAATCGACTTTGATTGAAAATAAATGACTATACCCATAAATGTTTTATTTCTGTAATAAAAAAGCTTACATGTTATATAGCCAATAGGTAATCTATTTTATTATCATCAAATAAATTCTTATTTTTAAGGAAAGAAGAAAAGCCATTGAAGCAACATTAAATTCATCAAAGAGTAATGCAAACTTAGCTTAAACCTAAATTAGCAAAATATTATCTAAACTTGCTTAAATATCAGAGACTGAATTAAATAAATTAACCTTAAATATATGAAAGTAATAAAAATAATACTGCATAATATTACTTTATTAACTACATATTAAATATGTTGCAAACAATCGGATTTTATATTATAGGCTTATATAAATTATCTAGAATTTATTAATTCCATTTGGGTGTTATGATATTGTTAAATGCTAAATATTCCAAATCTTTATTAGATCAGAGAAATCATATTTTTGTAACAATAAATATTTTTTTTTTTTTGGTATAAATAGAAATATGTAAATTATTTTCTTCAAAAAAGCCTAAAATTTTTAATTATAGAAAATTTAACCCAGGTATTTTTCTGTTCTAGCCTGATGTACTATATTGCAAGATGTCAAACTCAAATTTTTACGGAAGACCACTTAAGGATAATAAAATGAAGGGCAAAACAGTGATAAAGGATGGTATCTAAACATTCAGATAGGTTGCGTTTTCAGATAAAATTAAATTTATTTAATTTATTATTCAAATTAACGAGATCTTTCATTGTCATATTGTATACGAATAATGACAATAATTAAATTATGTAAAATATATTATTATTAAAAATGTTTATGCCAGTAAGTGGGCCGCAAGTTTGACTTGTTTGCTATACAATATCTATAGCAGGGGTGGCCAACCTATGACGTTTGCGCCAAAAGTGGCGCATTGCATGTTTAGAAATGGCGCACTGAACCTCAGAGAAAAATTAAAAAAAAAGCAATTTATTTATAATAGATATAGATCTGAAATGCTTGCGTACTTGTGTTCACTTATAATGGAAGAACGACTGAATGGATTTTTATGAAACAATTTTTGTTTGTTAGGGGATTTACACAGGAAGGTTTAAAGACAGGTTTCGATTATTAGAAATTGATTTTATTTATTATAATTGGCGTAAATCACTTGAAATAAAATCCAAGATGGAAGATTAATGCTATTTGAGCAAGCTCATTGTGTTACAGTGACCACGTGACATATTAACTGGCTGATATTGGATTACTATGATCATGTCTTTGGTAACTAAACACTCTTGTTGGATCATAATGGCCATGTGATTGTTGCACGTGACCCCAATGAGACTGCTCAGATATTAAATTAATGGCAGATATTGAGTACTGTGCTGTATATTATTTCGTTAAACTATTGAACTTCAGATTTCACATTAAAAGATTTTTAATTTTTTTTAAATTCTCTAATTTCTTATTGACTCTAGCTTGCATTACTTTATTCAGTCGTAATATGCTTAAGTTAAATTTTGATTAGGCTTAGTGACCACGTGATGTTGTGCAATTACAGATATTTAATCTATATGTATAGGTATACATATACATATAAATCTAACTGTTAAATATATCCATATTTTAAAAGAGCTGTAAAGGGATATAAATTTGTATTGCTCATCTTAACTAAAAAATGAAAAAATTGACGCAAGAACTGTAAAAAATTGGCACCCCTGATCTATAGTGAATGCAATGCCAGTATGAAACGGCGGATCATAAAAATCAAAACAGCAATTTGTTAAGTAATTTTTTTTTACTTCGAAATTTATTTAATTTCATATCCCATTTTAGAAAATAGAAAAATTAAAGTTTCGGCATTTTAATTATTATTGTGTCAGATAAAACTTGAACAGATTTTTAATTGATTACTAATTTCGAATATATTTTAATTTTAATAGAAATAATAACTTCGCTAATGGTTAGGCATTGAATTTACGATCATAGAATGCACACATTCCATTTTTTCCGTATTTATTATGTCAAAACAGTTTATAATTTACCAATTTACCAATGTTTGGTGATTTTTCAATGTAATGATGTCCAGCTTAACTAGTTTTGAATATAAAATATACACATTATTGATGATTTCAAAGTATTTTTCAATTCTATCATTTGCTTTATCGTCTATTAACGATTGTACCTTAAATGTATTCCATTGAAATCAAACGAAACAAGAATTTAGTGTTTCATAAAAATTCAAAATCATTATATCCTTTATCATCACAAAAAAGGAAAGATGTTAAATATATCAAATCATAGGCTAAATTTCTCATTCATAAAAGATATGCGGGCGACAGAAACGAGCGTTGTCAGCAAAATAATGCAGTAATCTGTTTGTAGATTTGAAATACTGTATAGTATATGTAGTTGAATATATTGGCTACTTACTTAAATATTTTATCATCAAATAAATTCCTTATCTTAAAGAAAGAATAAAAGATCAAAGAGTAATGCAAACTAATTTAACTAATAACGATTTGTTAAAAGAGTTAATGAAGATGATTTTTTTGGAATACTGTTTGCCCACACAATTTATCTAAAGTCTTGATATTTTAAAATTTTAAAAGTTTATTTTCTTTCTTAACTTTCCTGAACTTTTAGAAACTTAGTAGTATCAGATTCACGGCTTGAACTAACATATAATCAGTTAAAGCTACAAAAGCATTGTTGAAACTGTATATTATTTGTTCTTAAACTTCCTTTAGCATAGCACTTTTTATACGATGAAAAACTTTACTAAGAGATGCAATTCCAGTTATAAATATAATTTTAAAATAATAAAAAATACGGTTTGAAAGTATCCAAAATTATTTGATTTTATGATGAAGCTCAATATAAACAAACAGAATAATTAGTACGTGATTTACAAATTTCTACAGTCGTCTAACATACGCATGAATCCTTTGGAATTATCACTTCAAATAATATTTCATTCAATAGAATTATTTATAATTTTAAAATTCAGATACCAGTTAAACAACTGAAAAACGCCCTTATAACAGTATAGTGTCCATCATTTGTCATTTTTTTTACTAATGTATCATACTACGGAGACATGTGAAGTCTAATGTGAGATATAAATCCATGTTACTTTTTAATTATTAATCCTCAACAAACAGAAGATCCGTCAAATAATATCGTCAAGATTCTAGTAAAAAACTAAACGAAAAATCCAAAGCAGAAACCAATAACTGGTGTAAACGTCCTTCGATTTCATCTACATTTTTATATATTGAAATATAGGAATAAAATACAGCATACAGACAATATTCGAACAGCAGATCTCTTATTCGAATTTCGAAAGCAAAGATTCAGGGGATCGAATCCAGAATGTAATATAAACCTAAAGTTTTAGAAGCGCCAGAGCAAACGAGCGTAACAGACGTCGAGACTAGTGACGCACACACAATGGAGGCGAGTTCTAAGATAAAGAAGAATAAGAGTAAAACAAATGAAGAACAATTCTTAATTGAATTATTAGTACAAAGTGTTAAAAATTAAATATAAAAATTCCAATATTTAATTTGTATACATATATTTTAAAATAAATTTGAAAACATTCTAAGATAATCAAATAGATCTCTAGATTTTTATTATTAATACGTCAGAATGTTTTTAGTTAAAAAAAAAAATCTGATATGTTAAAATTTTTACTTAATAATTTTTATAACGAACGATATGAATCATTTTAAGCATTTATCCTTAATTAAAGTTTCATGAAAAGCTCAAAATGTTTTAAGAACCAATTTTCATTAAATGTTAATTGTATAGCAATGCGTTGTTTGGAGATGTTTGGATATAGATAATCTAGTAAATTTAATTTTGTTTATAAAATACAAAGAAGCTCTTTCATATGCAAATAAAATAACTTAGATTTTTAAAATGATATTAATATTCAGTTAATTTATCTGAAATGTTTAGTTATATATGGTGTATATTAGTTTCAATTTAATCAAGCAAAGTAAATAGCTATAAGAACAAGGTAAATATTTTATGAGATTAGAAGGCTAAAAACGATTGGAGTAATCGGAAAATCGATATTCGGTCAATTTTTGTCTAATTTTATTTTATTTTCCAGGTTAAAGAATATAAGAATCGCGATAATGAAAAAGTTTTGTCAGATTTTTCTTAAAACTTTTTATTTCCAAATTTATATATCTACAGAACTTTCAAGATTTTTCAAGAAAAACATTATTATTTTTTGAGAAAACAATAGAAACTTAATGTATCTTCGATTTGATTATTGAAACATTCAATGCAGGGAATAATAATATCAATACCAACTCAGTTTTCTCAAGAATAAGTTAAAAATTATTGGAAAATAGAAAAATTATACAATATATAATTAAATGCGATTTATTGCCATGAATTATTTCAAACATATTACAGAGAGAAAAAAGATGATTCAGATATGATTTCGCGTATTTACACTTAAAGTCAAATATCGACTTTAATAAACTTTTAGAAAGTATCTTACAGAAAATGGTCTGAAATTAATTATATTCTTAAATATTTTAAATTATAATTATATTTTATTTTCTTTATTTTTGATCCCTATCCAATTATAATAAACAAGTTCAATTTAATATTGCAAAAATAGTTATTTGCACATTTTAATACTCTTAATCCAATTAGTAGACAATTAATGAAGTAATCTAAACTTTCCAATATTTAAAATTCTTCTTAAATAGCCCACCGAATATGATTAAGGCAATTTCGTAAGATTTATAATTATGTCGCACATTTAATACTTATATCATCTAATTTAGGTACAATTAAGGAAGTTTTCGGTATTTCTTTTTTATTATTTGTATTTTTACTGATATTCTCTTCGGTATCCGAATTAGCAGAATCAAAAATTGCCTGAAAAGGAGAATGAGAAATCGTACATTTAATAGAGAGAGTTTCTGTGGTGCTAATCGATGGTAGCAATCCGTTCATCCGTATGATGCCTTCCGTTAATTCATTGTATGTGTACTGAAAGAAAAAATAATAAATTATATGATAACAGCTTAAATTATAATAAACAGAATTTTTCTACTTCGATTGTTGGTAAGCACTAATTTATTCTCAAGAGCAAACATACTCGTTACTTAAAAATTACTTAAATTTAAGTCAATAAAGAAAAATGAAAACGAATTTTTATATTTTAAAACATTAAAAAAGATCAGTTTATTTACTTCGATGATTTACGGTTAGGCCATATTAATATTTCTTAAATACAGAAGTCATTAAAATTTTTTATTTCTTACAGTTACAATTGCTATATTATGGAAAAAACGACATAAATTCGTAACTCCATAACTCACTTCGTCGTTCACACGTCCCACTTCGTTCTCTCTTCCGGCCAAATAATCTTGAAATTGAGAGACAACGCACAAAATGCAATATACCTAAGTGTGAAAGTTATTTAATGCTTAAGTTTAAAAATATTGCACATATTTTGGGTTTAAAAAAGAAAAAAAGAAAATAGAATTGGGTCAGAGAAGGAAAATGCATATAAAATTTATATTAAAAATAGAAAAACCAAAACGGAAAATTTACTCACTTTTAGAAAAGTCAATTTAAGGGGGAAAAAGCAGAAAGAATAATAATAAAAAATTATGAGAGAAAATATAAAATTATCCAGAAAAAGTGTAAAAGGAGATGATTTTCTTAAATTATTGAAACGCTTCCAAAAACACAAGTAAAATATGTTCAATAGATAGACTGATATCGATAATCAATAACTTCCTTAAAAGTTAAACTTTTTTTTATTCTTTTTAGATTGTAATTTATTGAAAGAAATCCAGAATAAGATGATAACTATTTTAATTTACGGCTCGAATAAATAGATAAATGTTCTGATTAATTTTTCCTATTAAAACATATTAATACAGTGTTTAAAAGCCGAAATGAAATCAGCCATCATAAGAGAGATCTAAGAATTTTTCTTGCAAAATCTCTTGGAGGATTTCACTGATATATATATATATATATAAATTTAAATCTTTTAATGAAATTTATTGTAAAAAATTTTTTGGTTCTGATAGTATTTCAGTGTCTTTTAAATTAAAATATTTTACTTAATAATTACATTCGTGTAACGAATGTACTTGTATTTTGTTTACATCGAATTAACTCAAGAAGATGCGTTGTTTCATTATAATCAATTAAATTAATTGTTTATAATTAATTAGTCTAATTTAGGTTAAACGGATTGAAGAAATTAACTTTTCTAATCTGAGATAAAACTTCTTTGCGTTTAAATCAATTAAAATTAGAATTTAATAAAAAAAATTATTTTTTTTTTTCTAGTTAAGTTTTATAAAAAAAAATTTATAGATCTCCATAATTAAAATCAGAAAATAATATAAATAAATAAATATTTAAAATAAAAAATAAATATAAATTATGATTGATTATAATAAATTAATGTTGCTTGAAATTTACTTTTTATAATAAAATTTGTTTAAGAGCTCTGGAGAAATACCTGTAATATTTTTTTTTGTTGAAAACTCATTTTATCATTCTGTTTAAAGATACTTTAATTATAATATATAAACTTTAACTATATCTTCCTATAATTTTTTGTAGATTAGATAGTTTTATTATTGAGTGTTTGATATCATAGAAAATATTTATAAATTCATTTTAAATTTAAGTTGTTTAAAAAAACTTGAAAACATGAGAAAAGATATTCTTGAAGTCATTAATATATATATAGTATATAGAAGTATTTATGGGAAAAAGATAGGGAATATAGGGAAAATAGGGAAAAATATTCAAAATTGGTTATTAAAATGGCATACTTAATTATAAAAATTGTTTCCATATTCTAATTTCCAGAGAGTCTTAATCATGAATGATTTCTCGAAGATATCATTTAGAAATAATATAACTGCTATATAAATTAAAATTTTCATAGAACTAAAAGAAAAATGTTTCTAAATATTTAGAAAATTTAACTTTAAAAAAGGTTAAAGAATTTTTTAAAATTTCTTTTATCAAAAGATATTAGGGAAGAAAATTTAATTTAAGCATATTAAATTATATCTTTAGTAAATTTTCGTACTTACATTTAATCCTGAAATAATAATATCAATAACGAAGAGTACTCCAAAAACTGGGTCAATTGTCTAAAAAAGGAAATATTAATAACATTCATAATTTTTAATTTTAATATTAAAATATTTCAACATTTCAGCAAAATTAAACAAATTCCCAAAACATGAGAAAAATTGAATAAAGAGAATTACATTTATTACTTATATTTCAGTACTAGATTTTTCATTCTTATACAGTACTCTATTCTTGTATTTCAGCATAATTAAGCAAATTCCCAAAATATAAAAAAACTTGAAAATAAGTATTAAATTTATTGCTTATAATTTGAAGTTTTTTAATCATATACTCTACACTGTATGGTACTGCGAAGTTCAAAAGATTGAACTTCGCAGATCAACTGAACAATACTATTGCCCTTGAGACAGAAAAAGCAGAACAATGTTTTGATTTGGAAATTGGAGTCTACCCAAAGGGACTGAAGTCAAAAAAGTTATTAATTCTTTTATGAACGAGATAGTTTAATCATTTGCCTTGGGATATAAAAATGCCAATAGCCTCTACCTGAAGATTCATATTTAACAAGAGTTTTATTAATTTACTTTACTCTGTTTTATCTACACTTTATTACGTATTTTTTAAATTGCATTAAAATATGTTATGTTGTTTTTACATGTTTGAAAATCGTCTATTTGAATTTTTAATTAATTCTTTATTATTAGTCTAGTTTAACAAGAGTCTTAGCACCGAAAATTATAGAGTAGAATACTTACTTTAGTTCATTAATATTTACAAATAAAGAAATGGGAGATTGCATTAATGTCTTCAATATAGTTTTAAACTCTTTCTGAATTATTTTTTCAGACACTATTATCGAAAATTGATTCACAATTGATTAATAAATAGATCAGAATATGAAAATTTTCAAGCTTTTTCACTCAGTGCAGAATAAATCATTTCTAATATTTACCCAAAAATTTCATTCATTCGGTTCTATGTGACTTGGAGATCTTCGTTATTTTTGATGATTATATTTAACATGTGACGATTATTATTTATATTAAAAATGATGCTGTCAATCCAGCAACGTTTTGATTCGGGGAAAAAAGTCAAGAATCTTTTTTATAATCATTTGAGTTCCTTCCAAAGCCACTTATCAACAAACTCTTTTGAATTTTATCTATATCTTAAACATTATTAATATTACATAAAAATTTCTCCAATCAATAAAATATTTTCATATATTAAATATTCTCAAGAAAACTAAACTAATATATTCTCTGAGGTGTTTATGAGTAGAAACTTTTTTATTTAGTCGTTGAACAACGACTTTTTTTCTCTTGTATTCACTAATGTTAGCATCAATTTTCAGATTTTTATTAAAAAAGTCAAATAAGTTCATCAGCTTATGTATTTTTAAAAAGGCTAAATATTTACATAAAAGAAACTGATAAATTTACCTTGTATTTAACACTCTTACATAACCAACCTGCTATAAATCATGTAAAAACAAGTTATATTTCTGCAAAAAAATTTCAGAAAATTCAGTACCTTTCTAACATCGTATTCCTTTCAGATGTATTATTGATTTTTTGAATAATTTATAAAGTTTTCAATGAAAAATAGATGGATTTCGTGTCGTACGAATACGACGACACGGAAAAAAAACGGATTAGGCAACATCAGAAATTTCCTTAGCGCATTCTGAAAGTACTAATAGCATTTTTCCGCCTCTGAAATTCTGTATGTGATAAGTGTAAGAATATAATCAATACTGGATTGCATTATTTTGCATATTTTAATCCCTGTTCTGCAAAATTGCAACGATCATTTAAACTCTTATCTCTCAATTGTTAACATTATAATTTACATTTATTATAAATTTTTACAGAATTAATTAAAATATGCAAAAATCTTTATAATTCAGACATTAATTATAAGGAATTTAGCGCTTAATTTCATATAATGTTTATAATAAAAAATTTATTTATTTATTTTATATTTGCTCTTCTGATATTTCAAAATATAATAGTATATTTTGAAATATCAAAATTTATATAAAGTTTAAAATATTAGTAGAGGAGAGTGAAAGATCGAACGGAAGTGAGAAAAGGAAAAAACATTTCTCATCGTTCGATAAGCGCCTCTGGCATCTTCTCAGTACAAAAGGTCCATTAAAAGTCAAATGATTCGAGGATGGATTCTTCGTTATTTTGTATTTACTTGTTTCCAAACGAAATTAAAAAAATAATATTAAATTCGTTTAATATAATTAACTTAGTAAAGAGTTTCTAAGTCTACCAATAAAATAATTAAGAGAGTCCAGATGGGAAAACCTTGTTTTTTTTTAAGATTTTTTTTTCAAACGAATTCTCTAATTATGAGAGAAAATCTATTTTGTTCAGGCATTCTTAGTTTCAAAGAAATTCAATATTTACAAGAGAATAAAATCTATTATTCTTTTTTGAATTCGTTTTATAGAATTAATGTACGCTAATTTTTTCATTCTAGTCTCTATATTTTTTCTCGTGTATCCGAAAATGATTTTGTTGAAGGATTTTTATATTAATACAGATTTTTAATATATTTAAATAAATTTTTAATTACATACTGAAATATTTAAAACTAACAGTACCGATCAATCAAAAAATGACAAGTAACTAGATAGATTTTATTAATTTAATCGAAAAAAAACGCTAATTAATTTGCATATTTAAACCAGAACATAATAAAGCACTTAGGAACATAATTGGCATCGTAACAATGTAAAATGATTAAAATTCAATTCGAAAATTCCTGTTGGAATACTTTAACATTACAGATCAAAAAATGATGATGCAGATAAAAAATTAAACAATTTTTCTTTTCTCTCTATGAATACTTGATTCATAACTTTAAAATCTATCGAATATTTTCATAATTATGATTAGCATATTGTAATTAACGTTTTAAAACTTTTGAAAATATCAAATTTAATACTCATAGTTTATAAATTATGAATGAATCAAATTTTCGAACTGAATTTTAAAAATGAAGTAACAATTAATTTATATAGTACAATGAAGATAAAATCGAAAGTGTATCAGGTTTAAGAGTTATCGTGTTACCTCAATAATAATATTGCGTAACTATATATTTAATGGGAAATTATTTATCAATAGAGTGAGTTTCGTACTTTATAAAAAAATTAAAAAGAATATTTCCATAAACTATAAATTAATAACTATTGATATAATTATTGTAGTTTAAATAATATTTAATATGTTTTGTCTATTGTAGCTTTTATCGTAAATAGAAAACAATGTGATGGATGTCTACAAAACGGAATTATAAAATAAAGCAGATTTACAAATTCATGTGCGATCTAATCATAAATAAATCGCATCAGTGTTTTAAGTCTTTTAAATCGATAATTTTCAGCTAGTTCCAAGTGTCTTAAACAACAGATAATATTCTGAAATAGTAATTTTTCGACTTCAAAAATTATAGTTCGTACCATTAAACTCTGAATAGTTTTATCATAAAATTATATCGATTATCGCGATGAAGAAATTTTATAAATCGATATTAGAGTTTAAAATTACTTTAAGCTATTTTGATCAAGGCTAAACTGAATAGCATAACAGGATTTTTGCAAGCAATTCAGGAATATATATTCGAATCAATTAGGCGACAACACAATAAAACTTCAGCTTTCTATTAAAAAATCAAGAATTGAGTCCCAAGTCAGTTTCTTGAAATATTAGGAAAGATCTGTTTACAGATTTTATTGAGGATGATAAAAATTTAATCGATTGAGTAGATTTAGTAATGTAAAACTGGCTGAAATATATTCAACTACATATAAAGATCATTTCATAATGATCTCATTTTTCAATTTAGATATAGAAAATAACGATAGTACTTAATTTTAAATTCATTGTTAATATTTCTTCTATATATGTACTCTTTCATTTTATATTACTTTCTAATAAATTAAGCTTTAATATTTACTAGAATTGTGATAATAAGGTAGAAGTCGAATCCAAATTCACATGAAAAATCGAGAAATAATGATTTTGGCTTTCTCTATCATAAATCGAGTAGTAGAGATTTCGGAATTCGATATTTATATAATCGTATGCTCCATGTAGTGATTAAAAACTAATAGCAATCAGTTTTTAAAGTATGATATTCAGGTTATTTTTTATGGGAAAACAAAAATAATCATATTTACTATAAAAATATTTAAAAGTTAACAAAAGACCAATATGTTGTTTCAATAGCTAGAATATACTGTATTTTAAATAAAAATGGTAAATAGATATGCAATTCTAAAATAATCAAAATATTTGCGCATCTCGCATTACATACATACATGTATTGTATTGCAAAATAGAACTTTCAGAAGAGAAAAATATTTACAAGATAGAATAGAATAATAATATAATCTACCTCAACCGATAAAATAGTGTTTTTGTCCAATTTTATTTTATTTTTTTGCCATACTAAAGTACTGTATTAGATATTTTGAGTTCAGAGATTCTACGTGAACATAATAAAGCACTTAGCAACTTTTATCTGAAAACAACCATTTTGAGATAAAAGAATAAATATTATTGATACTGTATATGATAGCGAAAAATCCCTGTTTACCGAATTTTTATAAAGCTTAAACATATTTTCACAAAACTTTTTTTTAAAAAAAAGAATACTATTGCTATATTATTCTTTTTTAAGTTTTATACAGAAATATCATATCCGAATTCATCAAAAGAAAATTTTAAATCAATAAAATATATACATTAAAATTACATTTAATAATAATTAAAATATGCCGAAATGGCGAAAACAATCTTTTTATAGCTTACAATTTAACCTATATCATAATCTTACTATTAAATTGATATTACATAATACATATATTTAACAATTTAAAAAATAAAAATAAACTCTTTCAATTAAGATAGATGATATCAAATTAGAACAGATCGCCTCTTTTGCATATTTAGATTGTACTATTAACGAATTTGGCAAAATAGACCACAATATTATTCACTATAAATCTAAAAGTTGGAATATATTTGCTATAGGATTCAATAAGAGGGAATCAACCATAAAAATAAAATTATAGAATAATGGTAAGAGCTATTATGTATGATAGTGAAAGTTGGACGAACACACCCAGAAATATCGATAAACTGGGTTTCTAATGTGAAGATCTTAAGATTAATATTTAGGATAAGTAGATATACTCAATAACAAGATATTTGAAATGATTAGATTAGAAAACAGGTGTTAACAACCTTTGTTAGATCACATAGAAAGGATAGTTAAGGATAGACAAGATGTTATATAAAATTGCTATTGTTGGCTAAAGAAGTACAGTATAAGTAAACTCTATAGATGTCAAATGCATAAAGCTAGATCTGAAAGTAGTGTTTCCAAATTTCCGACATTTTGAAACCTTCGGGAATCGAGAACGGGAAATCGCATTTCTCGAGAATTCCCGAAATAATCTTTTTTATTTAATTTTCGTTGATCATCTATAATAATGGCTATAACAGTAAATATTATTAAAAGCCGTAGAGAAGGTGTGGCAAACGGGGTTGGAGGACTCAGCGCAATCTTTCAGAGGTTTCGAGACACTCTTATATGTAAAAGATCGGAGCAAAAAATGAGTAAATAAAATTTCCTAAATGGAGATTGGCCGGAATTTCATGGCTAGTGCATATCTTGCCCTAGTGCTAAACAATGGTCACTACGGTATCATTTTAACTAGATTTCTGTTACATTTCAGGTTTTCTCAAAATATAAACAATGTAATTACTACAAACTTTATTTACCAAATTTATAATATACAGTGAAATTTTACGTATATCACACAATTTATTAACATACATCACAATCGTCAGCCGCAAACAAACTGATCGAATGTAGTTGTATTATCGGCAGTTACATTATGGAAATTATTTATTCATGGAAAACAGAAATAGTTTGTGTTTACACAGAGAAATATTTATTTTCATAGCCCAGGATTTGACTATAATGTCATATTAAGGTAAGCTATCTTAGATATTCAAAAAGATGACTTTGTAATCAAATCTTGGGTTGTGAAAATAAATATTTTTCTGTGTAAATACAAACTGTTTTCTGTTTCCTCGATCAAATATTCTCGATTTACAAGAGCTAAAATTAGCTAATTATCTGCTATTTGATTCTGGTGTCGCGCGTTATTTCTAGTAGCGTGTAATATTGTACCACAATGTAACTTTAGATAGCGATAAATAAAAAAAATCTCTAAAAGATACATTGTGAGTAGTAGTTTTATTTCCCATTTTAGGTATTACTGGGTTCTAGAAACCGATTTTCCTGATTTCTCGAGAAAAGTTTGTCGGGATTCGGGAACGGGAAAACGAAAAAAATTCCCGGGAACGGGCGGGAAGGAATTCTCGCCCGGAAACAGTACTTATATTACTAACTATATGACGGGGAAAATGGTAGTTGAACTCTGAAAAGCATACAAATGCTGCTGATGATGATGACTTGCATCTGAAAGTAGGAAAATTGACGTGGATAGATCATCAGAACTTGCTGAAAGGAGAAAAATTTCGAGAAAAAACGGAAATTTGGGAAAATGGTAGTTGAACTCTGAAAAGCATACAAATGCTGCTGATGATGATGACTTGCTTATATCGTATATTAAATTTTTATATACTGTATATTATATTATTAATATTATTTTGTACTCATTAAACATTTATTTTTAATCACACATCAATTGATTCAGACATTTCAAATATCATTTTTAAAGTAGGCAGAGTCAGCTTAGACAAATTGCATCCAGGGCAAAGAATCATATATGCCTTCATATAGAAGAAATATTTTTTCTAATAATTATATTCTATTTTATTGTACAGTATTATAAAATATAAGTTCAAAATTATCATTTGTAACAACATGCATTTTTTTCTTTTTTTGGTAGGTGGACTTCTTTCCGTTAGTAGAATATTAAAAGGTTATCGAACTACATTAAAAATAATAAAAGTTAAATAAAATTTACTTTTCGCGTTTTAATTTTTAAGAATTCTCTAATTATTTGTGTCAAATCAAATTTGGGAACAATTTTATTTTTAATTAATAAAATTTTAAAGATTGAAACCTGAATCATTAAGGATTCTATAAGTAACAGTTTTATCAATTATTCAGCTGATATTATAGATGAAAGATAAGCTTTTATTAATTTTTAATTTGAAAAATAAATTATATTTCCAGAAGCAACATAATATTAAAAGAATACGCAGCACATATAAATATTTTCAAAATTATTAGTTATATTTTATCATTTATTCATTGAAGACGTTTGCCACATAAAATTTTAAATAATTCAGATTTATGTTCGATTGTATAAAAGGAAGAACAATAAAAGCAATCGATCGGAATAAAATTTAATTATAAATTATTATGTTATAATCATTCGTTTGAACAAAATTAATTTCAGTACAGTCTATTAAGAAAATAATTTTTCATGTTCCTTTTTCTTTTCAAATTTTGAACAATAAAATGTGAAAATAAAATCTGTCACAAAAATGTTTTATCTCTCCTGCTACTACACTACTTTATAATATTAGGATTCGTTCCAAAACTCAACAAGCTATCAATGATTAATTTCATAAGACATCAAAGAATTTTAGGAACGGTTGTTTGAAAATTAAAATAACATTTACTATAATCGTTTTTAACAACTATATTGTTCAGTAGCATTTTAATTGATTCCTCCTTTCTAAAACTCTTTTTGAAAATTTTCTTGTGTTGACTTCATTTGAAACTAATTACTGATGACTTGTGGATGTTTTCGGACGAACTGTTACATATTGGCAACATTTATGGATTTTTATGATAAAAGAAAAACCTGAACTAGACTTTTTACTACATTATCTTTGATTATAATATATTATGCGAAAAATTAAAAAAAAAATAATTCTTTTATTAAAAAAAGATGGAAGTATGGGCAAAGAATTAAAAAGCAAACAAAAGGATTCAGAAAACAACATAACATTAAGTTAAAATAAATTAAATAAAGACTTAAATGTTCAAGATTAAGAATATTAATAATTCATTGCAGAAAGCGAATATAATAAAATAAAGAAATAAATACTTATATGTTGTCGATAATAATCATTGAAACCAAAAAAATAATAAAATATGCAACAAATAACATAGTTACAGATCAAATAATCAAATTTAGTTACTGTACATTAATATGTATCTTATTCATTTCTCCATAGAAGTAGAACAAAGAGACCCATTATCTCATGCGTTCAGGCGACGCCGCGATTTTTTTATTATACTGAATTTGGTGTTGGCGCCCCCAAACTTTTGGTGCCTAGGGTGATTACCCCGATCGCCCCGCCCTAGAGTAGGTACTGAAATAGTTACTGGAATTGATAGCTGTGTTAAAAGGCACTTCGGAAATCAATTTCTTTATAACCTCTATTATGTCCTAATCTATAAAAATACCAACTTTGAAATTAATTTTGGAACACCTTAAAAGACTCAAATGTGGTATTAGATTAGATTTTTTAAAAAAGATAAAAATTAGAGCTAAATTTGAATTATAGAGCATCTCATTCGTAAATATAAATTGATAACAAACTTCTTCTTCTTCTTCTTCTGTTTCTGATATGGAGGTTTTAGGATTGATAACAAACACGTATAACAGATATATTTATATTGAGAATCTAGATGAATAACATCGATTTGCATAATAAACAGAAATTATTTAGATTAAAATTTTAAATATTACATTTAGAATTATGTTAAAAGAAATAACATAAATATTATATTTTAAAGAATAAACAAATCTAACAATTAAAATTAAAAAAAAAATGAAAAGAGAAACATTAGGAGTTAATAAATTTAATTCATTAAGTTTTCAAATATTTTTCACTATATATAAACAATATTTATTCATAATCAATACACTATAACTATCTTAATTAGTAGATGCATTAATTAATCAGTGAAGATTTATATTGATCCAAGAAGCTGCCATCCTTTTGTTCTCTACATTAGATTTATTTGATATTTTTGTTTTATCTTTAATGTTATAACATTAAAGATAAAACAAAAATACCATATGTTATACCATAGTCCTGTATTTTTTTTATTAATCTCATTATAAACTTTCATATTTCAGATTTTTATTAAAGAAAAATAACGAAGTAATCATTCTTTTTGTACTTATCTAATGTTATCAAACTAAAACAGACTAAAAATTCCTTTTATTTCTTTAATATGATTCAGTCTATTCGGTTCTTCAGGAATTTCTCGAATAAAAGAACTTTTGCTGGAAATTTCTCATTGAACTATCCAGTTTGGTTCTAGTTCAACTGGAATAGGATCAAAAATTCTTTCAAACTCAAAGCGCTAAAAAAAGGATCATTTATTTATTTACTGCATTTCTTGATATGATTTATTTATTTATTTTTAACTTTTCATATATATATAGGATATAGAAAAGAAAATTACAAGACATCAAATAAAATATTGATAGTCACAAACAACATTCTAACAAAAAGAGAAATGAAATATTACAAGTAGTAAAACAAAAAAATGATCAAAATTTCGGCGTAAAATGGATGCTAGTCTGTTATAAGTAAAGAAGTGAAGCCGAAATAAGAAAAAAAATCGATATAAAGGAAGTTGATACTCACCACGTCGGCTATTAAATAAAAAGAGAGGAAGATGTCTAACAATGTTGTCATGGAAACTGAAATCACCCAAGGTAAGAGAAGAAATGGTTGTCCTACAAAAGAGATTACTAAAATGAATCATAAAAGAAAGACATCATAATCAGATTTGCGGATTATTCCCGGAATGAAATTTTCTATATACATAATTCTTTCCTTGACTAATCTCCATTTTTACTTTTAGATCGTAAATCGTTTGAGAAGATAGTGAAATTTTTAACATTTCTTACTTACCACACAAAGTCCCACAAGTAAGAGGATAGACGAAATGACGCAAAATACAGAAAATATCAAGGCAAATAAACTGAATATAAATAACCCTATATAAAAAATAATAAAATAATATTAGTTATTAGAAATAAAGTTTTATATTTTTTAATTATGAAAATTATCTACTGGATTCTATTGGTAAAATATAATAATAACAGCATTTTCAAACAAAGGGGATGATTTATTACGGCTCTCCCTTGTTGAGATAATGAGAACAGTCCATATGGCCTGAGGCCAACAATTGACCTTGGATGGACGTTGTTTGACAGTAATTATGCACCCCTGGTGTACTACTTGCTTGTTACGACTGTAGATAACACAAAAATAGTTGTATTGCTGGTCTACTAGTTACCTGTTTCGACTGCAGATAACACAAAAATTATTGTTTAAATTTTTGTGTTATTTTTAAAATATAACTAATGTAAACAACGTCTACAAATTACTTGTTTCGACTGCAGATAACACAAAAATTACTTTATTATTTAAATTTTTGTATTACATTTAAAATATAACTAATATAAACAAACAATCAGCTGATTTCGAAAAACCGTTAATATTTCCTCGCCAGAATACTAGGACGCCGACTTCCGCGTCGATCGTCAAGTGTGGTATAGGTCGCTAGGACGCCAACTTCCGCGTCGACCGTCAAGTGTGGTATAGGTCGCTTTGTTTCGCTGTTTATCAGCTGATTTCGAAAAACCGTTAGATATTTCCCGCCAGAATCTAGTGTCAATCGTCAAGTGTGGTATAGGTCGCTTTGTTTCGCTGATAAGTTGATCGTCAAGCATGGTATAGGTCGCTTTGTTTCTCTGATAAGTTAAAATTTATAAATTTCGTGGTATAGGTCGCTTTGTTTCGCCGATAAGTTAAAATTTATAAATTTTTAGGTATTGGTCGCTTTGTTGCGCTGATAAGTTAAAATTTATAAATTTTTAAATAAAACTAATTTATCGAATTTTGTGTGTTCATTTTAAATTTAAAATACATATTTATTTTTATTTAATTTTTTCATGAATGTATTTAAAATACATTAATGATACATTGCATAAAATTATAGTATAGTTCATACTTACATTTATTCGATTAGCTTATACGTCCGAAGCATAGATGCTACCATTCACTGATTTACTTGATTAAAAGTAAAAGACTTGACAAATGAAGTCAATTAATCATTCAAGTTAAGTCGATAAATAAAATCAATCTTTCTCTATTGAAAATTTTGATATCGATTGGAACATTTCGAATTTTAAAACCGAATTAAAACAAATTTTTAAGAATTTAATATATTTAAATATTTAATTTGGTGTTTGCTTAAATCGATAAAATCTATTAAACTATTCATAGAAGTAATCCTTCATTAGAATGATTACAGTTAATGTATTTGGCTATCCTTTCTTCCTTAAAAATAATATTTTAATTTACTTTCCGACGGAAAGCAGAGCTTATAAGATCACCGTACTTTCTAACTGTGTTTTTCCCATTAATAACGTTATAAATAGTTTAAAATTTTGGAAGCATGTTCTTCCATTAAAGATGACTTCAATGCCGCAACATTTAAACCTAACGCTTCATTCGTTTAACAATGACGGACATTCAAACTTTTCAAGTTTCTCCCAACGGAGGTGTTGGAACCCGAGATTGAACTATAAAATGAGGATCCAAAGTTAAACTATCAAATAGTCCAATCTAGAATCTTTCAGATAATTGATATCACTCATGTTTAATCATTTCAAAATAGCGGGCATCTTGGAAATTAATTCATTTATTCTGGAAGAGCTTGTTAAAATTAATCAATTTTTGTATAAGTTCAGAGTTACGAATAAATTTTAAAAATACTATAAATGGATAAATTACAAAATAATATCCTACAGGAAATTATTTTTGATTTTGTGGCCGAATTTAAAGAATAAACTAATTAATAAATTATACTGTTTGTATTTCACATTCAATATTTAACAATCTATTTTAGTAAAGCAATTAGATGAATTAAATATTATTAAAACTTCGCAAAATTAAAATATATAAAATTTTAATAATAGGCCTATAACAATTTTATTTCAAATAATTTGTAAACTTATTCTTCCAATAAGCGTTGTAAGTATTCTGTTATTTACAATTCTATATGAAACAAGATATACTTCATACTTTATACAGATAAAATTGATTGCTCAAAAGTAATTATTTACTAGTGGAAAAAATTTACCATTTATAAAAAAAATATAAAAAATGCTGGAACAATGAAAACTTACTATTAAATTATTTTAAAAATTTCAATATACTGTATTATAGCAGAGTGAAACCTTATAAATCTGATATCGTTCACTAAATTTAATTTGTAGCCTTTGTTATTTATTTAAACATTAAATTTATACATAATCATTTATAGGCTGTATGTGAAAATATATATTCGATATAAACTTTTTGTTTCACAAAAAGTTTATATCGAATTCATTTATAGTATTCAAACCAATAAGTAAAATACGATGTATTTACATGAAAGTAAACAAAATTCATATAGAATAAAACATATTTCAAAATAAAAACTTTTTTTGCATGTATAATATTAAAAAGTTTAAAGTTAAATTTAAGTGTCCCAATATAACTTATAAATCATCAAATTTTTAGAATGAATAAACATTTAATGAAGCAGTATCAGTGATTAGTTTATAACAAAAATGAAAAACAGCAGAGTTAATTTATTAAATTTTTATAATAAACTAATCATAACAAATATTTAAAATTTTAATTTATTTTCTGATAAAAGGTATTCCAAATTCAAAGAATTGATTATTAAATACAGTAAGTATAATTGTGAGTTAAATTCAATTATCGGATTTTGATTGATACTTTAACGCAATTATCAGATGTTTAATAAACTGAATAAATAAAATATAAAGTTATTCATTACTCACAAGGTGTCTCAAGGGCAAGATTAACGTGAAAGGCACTAGCAGTCACTACAATTATGTAAAACGTCTGGAAAGAAAATAATAATTTATTTAAATTTGTAATATGTTGGCTTTACTGGAACTTAATTATAATTTTATAATCCTCATCCGTTTATTAATTTTCTTTAAATTCAATTTTTTGAAACAATCACATAAAATCGCAACAAAAATCATTTAAAATAATCCGTTTTGAAAAGATAATCTCAAATATTTTATTATTTGATATTATCTTTTATTATTTGTATAAGAACAGCATTTTTTATTTTTGTGCTTAATTTATAATTTATAAAAACCGTACTCATTACTTTACAAAGTAAATAAAGAAAATGTAATTCAATTAAAAAATAAAGTAGTGTAATTTATTAATGCGATTCTTCAAGAATATAAGATACTGTATTATAAAACATAAAACAAAAAAAAGAATATTACCAACATCTGATTTTCTTATATGAATTATAATTCATATAAGAAAATATAATTCATAATCTTTTATATGATATTAAAATAAATAACGGTTTTATACAATACGATATAAATTTAAATCATGCAGGAAAAATTAAATTAAATATTAACTAGTAAAATTTTCTAAGCGTAATTATGTTATAAATTTAAAATAGATCGGAAGTAAGTCAAAAATTTGTGTTATTTTCAAATATGAGTTCTATCGTGGAATTAATGCAGTGCAGATAACATGAAATGTCAACAAAGTGTTGGACAAGTATGTGGCTAATGAACACACAGTATATCGATGGTTTGAGAAGTTCCAATCTGGTGATTTTGATCTTCAAAATGAAACATTGGGCAACCTGAGAGCAATGTGGATAATGATGAGCTGAAAGCTACAGTGGACGCAGATACATCTCAAACTATGTGTGAATTAGCAGCAAAATTTGACATTACTATTCCAATAATATTAAACCATTTGAAATAAATTGGTAAGGTTAAGATGCTGGATAGATGGGTCCCATATGAATTAAACAAGCATCAGAAAAGAAATCGTTTCGTAGCTTGCCTTTCTTTGTTGTTGCGACATAAAGCCATAAGGCTATTTTTATACCATATTGTTGCATGTGATGAAAAATGGATTCTTTTCAATAATCGCAAGCATTCAGCATAATGATTGGATAAAGATGAAGTGCAAAACGTACTTTGAAAGCACATATTCACTGAAAAAGCTAATGGTGTCTGTCTGGTAGTCCAGCGCTGGTGTTTTCCACTACAGCTTTATAAGACCTGGTCAGTTGATTATGACAGATGGCTATTGTAACCAATTAGATGAAATAATGAGAGAGCTTGGGATTAAGCAGCCGAGATTGGTGAATAGAGACAGGCCAATCCTCTTGTAGGGCAATGCTCAACCACATGTTGCATGAATAACATTGCTCAAACTAGATTGAGCAATGTTAAATAAATAAAGAAGTTCATTAAGTAGTAGAAGTAGTAGCACTTTTGATTTTTATTTAAATCCTCTTCAGGTACATAAAGATAAGAACAAGAAAATAAGTTCTACCAAACATAAAAAGAATTCTTAACTTTAAACAGTGCTAATAAAAATTTTTTTTTGTATTCTTGGGAGCTTAGTGGTTGGATCAGAGTTTCCAAGGAGCTGGACTTGGAAACTCTGTCACCCACCATATTCCCCAGACATTGCACCAACTGACTACCATTTTTTCCAGGCATTGGACCCACTTCTTCCAAGGAAAAATATTTAATTTCCAACAAGCTGTAAACTCTTTTCACGATTTTATCGCCACTCACTCTCCAGGATTTTCGCTGCCAGCATTAACAAGCTACCATCAAGATGGCAACACTGTATCGATAATTTAGGTGCATACTTTGATTAATTATACTGCTTCTTACTTGAGATATAATAAACCAAATTTTCAGTTCAAAATCGGACATTTCATACTTAATGACATGATACTTATAATACTTTTCTTCAAAATAAGGAAGCTATTTCATTTTTGTTTAATGAAAACCAAACAGAAGTGCTTAACCTGTCCTCTGATGGCAACTTTACACCATTATCTCATTTGCAATACAATGTAATTTTAAATATATTATCATCAATATAAATTCAGTTATTCAAAACATTATATTATATAAAAGTTTTAAAATTCCTCCTTTTAACTAATATTTTTTGACACATATGCAGCTCCTATGAAGAATATATATGTTACAGTAAAAGTAATTTGGTGATTATCACAATCACCAATCATCTTGGTAAATTTGATAAATTTCACTAAATTTCTCACTTTTACTGGCGATTTTTACATAATTCCTAAATGAAGATGTTAACAAATCTCTATTTATGATTCCGATCTCAATAAAACTTATTTGGTTTATTGAGAAGGGAATCAAACTTATTTCGGAAATATAAACTTTTTTTTTGTCATATACAAAAATATCAGACCTATCATGTTCAAGTTTTATAGACATCTTTATCCGAGTGTCAACTCAAATATCTGCACCTTCATTTGCAATTATTTCTCAAACTGAGTGAGATCTTATTTTCTTTGACCATTTAAAACCGAACTTATTACATAAATGAAGATAAAGGAAACCAACTACTTCATTATTCGATGAGAATGCATTATTTATCAAATTTACCAACTTAAAATGTCTGGTGATTATGCATAATATCCGGTAAATTTGATTAATCATGTACGATTTATCATATTTACCACTGGCGAGTATGCATAACCACCAGTAAATTAATAACGAACAAGCCAAACTTCCCCTGGCGGATAAAGTTTTAAGTTATATTTTAGATTAATAATTATTTTTTTGAATTACAGCTACGGTGCCACCATCTATTGAATTAATGATTAAATAATTTTATAATTACGTACTAGGGTGGCGCCATCTAGTAATTAATGATTAAACTATAATTTTATAAATTTATTTTCCCGAAATAAAATTTTCGCACCGCACCGGAATCGAACCGGGATCTCTGGGTCAACGCCCCAGCGCCTTAACCAGTTAGACCACGGTGACATGGCGGAAATTCCATTTCGGGAAGCTTAAGTA
>AYEL01067781.1:0-18707 GCA_000484575.1 Olivierus martensii
AAAAAAAAGTAAGGATAAAATCTGAAGGATATGTGGAACATGATAGAGCAAGTCGGACAAATTCGGACAATCAATTCTTGAATTTTTGGGGGTCGAAAGATCACAATTATATTAATTAATTCGGATTGGGTTCGAATTAAAGGGTTAATTAAAAATTTATTAAAATATCGATGGAAAATCAAATTTTTGAATAATACGATAGAAATATGGAAAATATGATAGAATTTGAGATTTTAACCATTTTTTCTCAATTTACGCAAAAATTACGAAGTTATTAAGTTTTAAATTTTGTCTTGGCTACCAAGTCATTGGAGCGGATGACGGTGCACACTTGTCTTGGCTACCAAGGCATTGGAGCGGAAAAGGTTAAATGCCTAATGCATATAATTTATTTTTATTAACTTTCAACAGCAATTAACTATTATAAATTAAGCCATAAGCATTAAAACTCATATTATTTACAAATCCATTAAATATTTAGTTTTATTTGATTTGGAAATTCTATTCTTTAATAAGTTTTTTTTACTTGAAACATTTTAAAATAAAGTTCTATTTTCTTAAGTATTATTAATATCTTCTAGTGCCATTTCATCAATTCTAATACCATTACAAAGTATATTATTTAATTAGGGAGCATCCATAAACTACACAATGCTATTTAATGCACTTTTTAATCCCTCCTTTGTCATTTTTTTCCATACCAAGCTTTTCTTCCTGACTGTAATGTCATAAATTTGATGATGATCTCTGCTTCTAATTAAAATTTTTTTTTAGAATTTACATAAATTAGTAGAAAACAGAAATTGCTTTATACTAGTACTTTGTTATATATGTTACAGGACAAACCTGAATTCAGGAAATACTAGAACGTCTTAACGCTTGTCAGATGTTCTAGTATTTTCTTATTCAAAGTTCGGAATTTCTAGTTTTCCTAATTAAAACCCAAAGTTGCAAATAGTTAAAATAAAAGTCTTCATTTCTCATGCATTCCCGCTCAGAGTTCGATATTTGACAGCAGAAATTTCTTTCTTTAGAGAATATTTGCAAGGATAAACAAATCTCTTTGAGGAAGGCTGCAATCTGTGCCAGTGGAAGTGCATAGGCTAAACCTGCTTTCAATGCATGAAGCATTTTGTACCTAAATTATGTTTGTGCAAAAAAAAACAACATTTTGTGTAATTCTAAACGCCACAAAAGCCTACCTTGCAAATATAAATAAGAGGCACCTAGTTGTGTTTTTCGATTTTTCTACTTCGTATTTTATGTTGAACTTCGACTAATAAAAATATTAAAATATTTGTCCCAGAAAAATATTCTTCATGCTTTGAAATTCTTGTATTCTTGGTTCTTTAAAGTCAACCATATAATAATGAATGAGAGTAAGTTCTGTTTTGATTTGTCTTATTTCATTTTCTCGACAGAAAATAACGATGAAATTGTTATTTCCTATCAAATAATAAAAATATGCATTATGTTCAATATAATAATGTTTATAATCCATGTTTTTAATCAAATAATCAACAAGTTTCGTATTCACGGTATTACCGTAAATACAAAAATAAAAACACGATTAGGTACCTCTTATTTATTTTTGTAAGGTAGGGTTTTGTGGCATTTAGAATTACACAAAATGTTATTTTTTTGCACAAACATAATTTAGATATACAATACTTCATGCAGTGAAACATGAACACTTACAATGTAAGTGTTTATGTTTCAATGAACACTTACATTGAAGCGCATAGGGTTCAATGTTTAACCCTATGCTTCCACTGGCGCAGATTGCAGCCTTCCTCAATGAGATTTGTTTATCCTTGCAAATATTTTTTAAAGAAAGAAATTTCTGCTTGTCAAATATCGATCTCTGAGCAGGAATACATGAGAAATGAAGATTTTTATTTTAACTGTTTGCCACTTCGGTTTTGACTAGGAAAAACTAGGTTTTAACTGTTTGCCACTTCGGGTTTTGACTAGGAAAAACTAGAAATGTTTAACTGTTTGCCACTTCGGGTTTTGACTAGGAAAAACTAGAAATTCTGGACTTTCGATAAAAAATGTTCGGGGCTCCAAAATAAAAAAGGAAGATGAAGAAGAAGAAGAAATGTTCGGCATTTCAAGTTCATATTTGGCATTTCAAGTTCAGCCTAAGAAATACTAGAACTTCTGACAAGTGAATTCATCCTAGGAAACACTAAAACGTCCAACAAGCGTTAGGACGTTCTCGTTTTGACTAGGAAATTCTAGTATTTCCTGAAGTCCTAGGAAACACTAAAACGTCCGACAAGCGTTAGGACGTTCTCGTTTTGACTAGGAAATTCTAGTATTCCCGACAAGCATTAGGACGTTCTTGTTTTGACTAGGAAATTCTAGTATTTCCTGAATTTAGGTTTGTCCTGTAACATATATATCAAATAAAAAAATAAATTTCATTTACAAAGTACCTGTAACATATATAATATGCTACCGAAAACGCCGGAGTTGTTAAGCATTTCCACATATATATATATATATTCTTTAATTTTCAAATAAATCTTAAAATAATGGATATGTTTTAAAACTAGATACAAGTCTTATATTTTATAACAAACTTATTCCCAAATATGTTACATTATAGTCTCTTGTAAAATTATACCTGCTTATACTCTTAATATATTCAACAGTATCATCAAAGAACAAAACAGCAGTATTTTAAAAAATAAATACTGACAGAAGTACTTTTAAATACATCCAATTTCAGCATCATACAAATCAATAGAACACATTGTAAATTCTAAAACAAAACTCAATACATTGTTGTTTGATAGAATTTAAAATAAATAATTACAAACTTTATATATAAAATGATAATGCATTATGTTAAAATAAAAGTTTTTTTTTTTTAAAATTCTGGTGTTCTGTGATTTGATGACAGATTGTTGATTACAGTCTATTTTTCAAACAATTAAAGAATAAAAATTTTATTTTATAAAAAAGCTTATGATTAAAAATTTTTTTACTCTCCTCCATAGTCATGATCATAAAATCAATCACACCTTCCCAATCTAACAATATGTAGTAGTTTATGAATGTTCCTTTCATTTTACATTAATGCTAGTTTCATCACCTTGAGAGCACTGTTAGCCAATATTTAGTAAAATTCAATTCCATATGAAGACACAGTGAAAGTATCAGGGTTGCATATGGCTCGCAAGCTATAATTTGAAAATGCTGGCTATATACAGGTAGGCATCGATTAGTGTGAGTTTGAATAATGCAATATTCAATTAGTGCAACTTATAAAAATGATACCATTTTTCAGTTAGTGCAAGCAAATATTCAATTAATGCGAGTTATAAGCATAGATCAGTCTTACTAACAAATGTCCATCTCCTTTTATGACGTCAATTAACAAATTAATGTTAATTTTCGGTTAGTAAAGATGAGGAGCAGTCCAAGAACGACACACGATTTTGAAGGGGTGAAACATCAGAAAGATGGGCTTTTTGACACTTGGCTTTAAGGGGTGAAACACCAGAAAGATGGGCTTTTTGTCATTAGCTATTTAATATTACTATTATTCAGCTTTGTTATTGTATACTTACAGTATAATACAGAATTTTCTCTTTTAAAAAGTATTGAAACGGATAAAAGGAAGAACACTTTTGATGATAAAACATGAAACAAAAAAAAGAAGAGGTTAGTGATTATGCTAGAGCAAAAAATGGATATGATTGAGCGACATAAAAGCGGTGCTCAACTTCCGATTTCGATTTGGCGGTTAGTTTGATGATGGTATGATGCAATTCCTGGTAAGTTATTAATTTAGATGATGAACAACAATGTACACAATTCCTGGTAAGTTATTAATTTAGATGATGAACAACGAGTAAAATTCGCAATTCCTGGTAAGTTATTAATTTAGATGATGAACAATGATGTAAATGCAATTCCTGGTAAGTTATTAATTTAGATAATGAACAATGATGTAAAACATGAAAATAATAAGTTATTAATTTAGATGATGAACAATGATGTAAAATATGAAAATAATAGTTATTAATTTAGATGATGAACAACGATGTAAAATATGAAAATAAATATTTCTTAACAGTATTGTGGTTATTCATCGTGAGGTTGGCTAATGTCCGGAATCTCACAAAGCAAGAACCAATTACCATATTTTACATATAGTTACAGGAATCTCACAAAGCAAGAACCAATTATCATATTTTACATATAGTTAATTGGCCGGATCTCACAAAGCAAGAACCAATTACCATATTTTACATATAGTTAATACCTTACAAAGCAAGAACCAATTACTATATTTTACATATAGTTAATACTTCGAAAGTTAGCTAATGGCCGGAATCTCACAGAGCAAGAACCAATTACCATATTTTACATATAGTTAATACTTCGAATAATGCGAATTCGAATAGTGCAAGAAATTCGCGGGACCCATTATTCACACTAATCGAGGCCTACCTGTTTAATGATAGCATGTTTTCAATGCTTTTTGTAGCTTATTAGCTCAATGCTTTCAATGCTTTTTGTAATGATAGCATACTATCATTACAAAAAGCATTGAAAGCATTGAGTTAAAAAAAAAAAACATTATTTTCTTTTAGATGGATTATAGGGAGAATAATTTTGGCACTAGCTATGAAGCATCTGTAATAGTTTAAACTCATATAGATGACTAATCATTACAAAAATCAAACATGTTTGGAAAATAACACCACCACTGTCAGGTTAATATGTTTATTATTTGCAATTTTCATTATAATATTTGCATTGATTAAAAAGTTTTCATTCATATATGTTTGTCAACATTGTTTATTTTGTATGATAATTCATCAAAACTTCTTTTCAGTTTGTTTTTTTAATGAAAGTTTAATATATCTAATACACAAAAATTTATCTGAAACAGCTCCGACCTCAACCATTTTTGATTAAGGATCTACAGCATATTAATATATCCAATTAGGAATACAAATTATTCTATCCAATTAAAAAAAATTCTTAGTCATTACAATATGATATTTTTTTTAACTTAAATGTTGATTGTAGAGTGATCATCATACTATGATAAAGGTTAAGAATTTTTGAAGTGTAAATGTCATTTTCACTTTAACTTTTTTCAAATACTTATTTAATATTTTATCTTCTAATAATTATATTTATTTTGTAATTGCACAGTTATCTGTTAAAAGATTTTAATATTTTTTTATGAAACTATTTTAAAATCTATTAGGATATATAAAATAAGAAAATAGTTGCATTATGGGAAAAATTAGGAAAATAAATTCAAAACAAAAAATCTGTTAAAATGTTATACTTAAAAATTAATATACACCCATACCTCGCTTTAGGACCTAGATACGTTCCGGAAAAGTTGGCCGTAAAGCGAAAAGCCGTATAACAAATCAATTATTTTGCCTAGATATGTTCCGGAAAAGTTGGCTGTAAAGCAAAAAGCTGTATAACGAATCAATTATTTTGATACAAATTCAATTCGATCTTTTCCAATTTTTTATAAAATAATATAGTTTGTAGTTCATAAAGCATTTTATTCTATTTCCTATAAAAATGCTTACATAAAAATAAAAGTACAAAATAAGTAATAATAAACAGAATGTTTGTAGATTCATATTTTCTAAAGCTATTAAACTCTTCTCATCCAAACTGTTCAAAGTCGCTACATTTTATTATATTATACAATATTCATATATGAGAACAAAAAAGTACAATATTTACTTTCTCCAAATGTATATCTGTAAGAATACCTTCCATTACTTGAAGTAACACTTGACAAGGCCAACATGAATGAGAATTATTTAGAAGCGAAATAATGAGGAAGAAACAGAAAAAATAGTAAGATAAAAGCATAACTCTCTACCCGATCTAAAATCAATCTTATCTCCAGAGTGGTCAAGAGCATAGTAAATGATGTAGCGTGCGGGTAAGAGTTCAGAGTCTTCTTACTGTTACACAGATGATAATAGTAAATTTAATCGGTTATTCATCAATTATGAAGACTGGAAGTTATCAGAACTCTCACAAATTTTTATATGCAATTTTAAAAATAGTAACTTAATTACTTTTCATTTAAGGATATATTGTCTCGAAAAATTATGCGAAAAAGCAATTTTCTGTAAATTCCTTCATATGAGTAGTTATAAAAGTTTGATCAATAACTCTCTGTGGAAAAATTTTTTGCCTTTTAAACTTAGTTTTAGAGATTAATATGCGTTTTAAGGTGGCTATCAAGTTAACTGCATTAAACTGAATATCCTGCATAATAAACTGAAATATATTTTAAGAATTAAGAGTAATATAAATAAGTTTTAGAGCTAATCAGAACCGATTCGATAAAATGACAATAATAATATTCTAGTTACTGTTAATTATTTCAAGTGCTCCAAGTTCTGTCAACTGTCATGAATAAGAACTACAATATTTTTAAAATCTTTCGGTTTACTAAAAGTTACGTTTTTCACGAAAGAAAATTATATTAACTTAATATACTGGAATTATGATATTAATGAAATATATAGTTTATAAAAACTAGAATTATTTAAATAAATTATCATATATTTTATATAGTAAATAGTTTATATTTTAAAATATGATCTTGTTGTTTGAATATAATTATTATAGTATCCCCTAATTCAAGTAATGTAAACTTTTTTCTTCCAAATAAAAATCTTGTAACTCATGAAAAATTAACCTACAAAATAAAAACAAGTAACGGATAAACATTACTGAAGAAACAATGTTTTTCTTTTACTGTTCATACCTGAACTCAAAGTTTTATAACCAAAGAGATAATTACAAAGTTTAAAAATGTTCAGAAGAAAGCAATAACTTTTACGATCGAGAACTCGGAAAATATTTTTAAACTTTCACTTTTTAAGCGATGGAATTTTAAATTTTAGCAAATTTTTTCTTATATGAAGTATCAATAAATAAAATTTTGTTTAATTTTTAAAGAGGATTATAACAAATTATTATTACTTTTTAAATAGGCAAAATAATAATTTGTTAAATTATAATTTCATTAAATTATATTTCAAAAAGTTAATTTCAATATAATATTTATAAAAAGAACTTTTTTCAATGTGCATTGTTTTGAATAGAAAGTGGTAAAATCTGATATCTGCACTGTACTTCGTAAATAACGTTAAAACACAATACTGTATTACATTTCTACGGATAATCGATTAATTTATATTACTATTCTTACAAAACTTTCAAAAATTAATGGAAAAATCTAAAGATTTTCAATTCAACATTCGAAATAAAAATGAAATTTTATTTTAATATTCAAACTGTCTACGATTTTTATTTTATTTTCTCCATTTAAAACGAGAAGTATTTCTAAAGACGACTGACATAAAGTAGTTTTTATATAGTCAACGGCGCCGATTCTCTGATAGCTCATTTGCCATAAAACTTCATTTTTCTTATAGTTAACGTTGCTATCGGATAAACTAATAAATAAGTAATGTTGCATCCATAATTCTTAATTCACTTTTTAAAATTTCATCAAGAGAGAAAAAAAAAAAAAAGAAAATCGTTTCGTGTAATAATATATTATTTAAGAGCACTTAGATGCGATAAGATTTTAAAATAACAATACGTAGAGACTACTACGAATTTTTTGCGAAACATTACTTAATAGACTTTATAGTTTAATTTTAAAGAGTTTTATCGACGAAAGTAAGAGTAAACACTTTTTAAAGTTTGTTTATTAGGGAAATTTTGGACCACTTACCAGAGTGTAGATTGCACAGGCAAAACTTCCACTTCTCACGCTCTTCCAACAGCAGCATGAATGTAGTATTGCCATGTGGACGACTATTTGTGAACGATACGGTCTACAGCCTAGTGCTTAACGTCACCTGTCGACCAGATAGTGGCGCCCTCGCATAGCAGTTTAAATCTTTGTTCAAACAATAATCTTTTAGAATTATGAATGGACAGCTTAAGATGAGAAAGGCGAGTAAATCGTTTCAAATAAAAATTTTATTAAATTTTGCTCTGTAGCTACCAATTCGTCGTCAAGCTAAACTAAGTTATCTGAATCGATAAAGACACACGTAGAAAACTTAATAAAAGTTATATGTATTCTTTAGAAATTAATTTCGAAAAAAAAAATCGATATTATGTATTAAAAAACAGTTATATATTTAATAACGACTACAGATTTGGACGTTATGAAAAGTTAATTGTTTTCTTTACGATACAAAAATTTTATTAATACTTTGACTAATTAAATATAATTTCTAATTTGCAATAATTATGTTTTACATTAAATTATCATTTCTGTCTACATATATGAATGGATGTTGACATATCTAAAAAATGTAAATTCCGAAGTGCGTTTTATAGATGATAAATAATTTTTATAAAAAAATCTAAAAAATATATGGCCAATAAAAACAACATACACCAGCCATAACTGCTTCCAGGCAATTAATTTCCAATATATATCATTACTTAAATGATTATAATGCATTTTCTTTGTCACCTTTAAACTTTTATAAAAATAAAATGTTTGTAACTTAGCTTCTTGTCCGACAAGATGATATAAGTTACAAATAATTGCAATATTTTTTAATATAGCAATTCATCTTTTAAGAATTAAACCTCATGATTATTTAATTTAAAAATTGATTCAATTTAATTCATTTTGATCCCAAAAAAATTAGAAGTAAATGTAATTTTTTATTGAATGTTTGCGAGCAAGTTTAAAATTTGAAAAAATATATTAAATTAAATTCAAAAATAGTTTTGTATTTCTAGATCGAACTTAATTATATTATTATTATACACTTGAAGTCCTTATATTTTTCTAATTGTTTACAAAGCAGAGTAATTACAGCATTTCGATTCTTGCGAAAATTTTGCTCTTAATTAATATAATATTAAATAAGCTCAAAAAAAATCAATTATCGATTTTTATTTTATTATAATAAATACAGTAAAATAGAAACTTGATATTTTATCATTAATTGCAAATGGATTCTATGTATGGCAAAAGCATTTTTAAATTTATGACCTTTCTTTAGTCTCTAAGAATTATTGTTCTGCAACTGTCTATAAGAATTTATATATGGAAATTTCTCTTATTCTAAAAATTATTCAGAATAAAATTTGCAATCGTGTATATAAAACTTATAACTAATATAACTGAATCATACTAATAGTAGTATGTTTCAGTAGAGGTCTCTGAGAAATAAGAAATGATTAATTATTATCTTTTTTTTAATAGTTTGTTTGGTTTGTATGTAAGAATTAAACTGCAGAAACTTTAAAATGAAATAACTTTATTTTTATATTTATTATTTATTTTCCAAAAAGGATCCGTTGGTATCGTTGCGAGTTACTAGTTTGTCTGATGTTTATCAAACAAACCATCAACTCGCAATGATATTATAAAACCATGAGCTGCTTAAAGAAAGCAACAAAGGAAAAAGTGTCCAAGATTTTTAAACAATTAAAATTATTTAGTTTAATTATTAAGATTGCATCCAAAGCAATTATTCAATGCAGTTAAATCGTGAAAAGAATAATTCGATCCGGTAAAAACGCTGAGTACATATTATAAGCATGCACTCAACCTCTTCACCGATTCGACTTCTTCCTTTCACGATTTCTCGAACAATAGTCGTTCTGTTAACAGAGTGTCATGTTGCTAATTTCATATCGAAACGTCTCAATAGACATGGAGAACATATAATTACAGAGATTAATAATTAACTTATTGCTTTATTTCTAACTTACCCATTTTAATTTGAATGGTCTATGTTGCTATAAATATTTAAAATTTGTTTTGCTGTGTTATTCGATAACAACTTACACTTTTCAAATTTTAACTAAATGCAAAAAGCGAATCTAATTATAGTCAAAATTCTTACTATCAAAATTTATTAATGAATGTTTATTTATTATCTATTCAAACTTTCATAAATTAATCAAGCAATAGTAAACAGAAGATAGACAGATGATTTTTATATTTCTGATCTAATAATTTAGATTATTGATAAATTTTTTCTAATATTGCAGTTTGCATTAAAGTATTTCGAAAGTAAAATAAAAATATGAAATTTCTTTCAACATTCTTTATATACCACATAAAGCATTTAAAGAATGTTGAATGTAAGTTTTTAAATGGATCTTTACAAAATTGACATTTATGACATTTAGTCTAGATTTATCATTATAGACTTTATAAAGATATGAAATGAATTCTCTTTAACTCCATTTCTCCTGTTTCCCCGCTTTATCTTTTAAAATGCTAAGTCAAATCAATATTTGATTGTGATCTCCAAATGTTACATTATTATAGAGTTCCAATCAACAAATTTTTATTAATAAAAGTAAATTTAGATTGTAGATAAATTTACATTCTGTATGTGAATATAGAATAATATGTAAACTTTAAAGAATTAAAAATATTTCTTTGTAACGTTCATCTATATCTAACTATTGGATCCTAATTATTTTGATCAAAATCATAGGCTATTATATCTAAACTGTCTTGTTAATTATATCAATAAGCAAATATAGTACAGAGCTCGAATTAACTTATAGCATTCATATTTCTTTAGGATTAAGATAAAAAAAGCATACAATACTTATTTGATTCTTATTAAAATATCAATACTTTATAAATTAAGAATCGTATATCTAAAAATAATCACTCATTAGATTCAAAATTTGGGATGTATAAGAGTTCAATCTGTTATTTTTGTCAACAGATGACGCCACTTTCCAATCAATGTCACAGGTTGCCCACCCTACAGCGGTATCAACCGAATGGTAGAGGACAAGGATCGATGGGCCAAGCCCGGCTCATAAAAAAAATTTTACAAGAGATGGGACTCGAGAATCGAATCCGGCCTCTAAAGTGGAAAGCCGAAGCATTTCTATGCAACAACTCTGTGTTCAATCCATTAAACTGAGGAATATATATCTATATTTTTATTCTTTGTGAAATTTGGTTTCCTTTTATATTATTAATCATTTTGAATATAAGATAATTTATATTTCAGATGCATATCCCAATAATATAAAAATTTAAATTCTTTGCCTTTTAAATATTTTTATCCTATATCGTTTTATTATATAGGTAACAGAATTCGGCAGTTTCACCATCATTTAAGTTGAAGAATCTATAACAGGTTCCATTAATCATCCTAATTTACTACTTTTTAAACATTATCATTATCGGTTTTGATCAGCTTTAAGCAATAAAAAGCTAACAAAAATATTTCATTCAAAATGTTTTTAAATTTATAAATATTTTAGCATAGTGGGTTCTCAACTTTTTTCTGTTGAGGAACATATTTCAATATTTTAAAATTTGGCGGCAAACTTAAATATTTTAAATAATAATTTAGATTTAACAACGAATTTTTATTAACACATTATTGTATTTATTCTTATTTATTACATTCAGATTACAGAAATACTCGTATTTATTCTTATTACTTACATTCAGATTACAGACATACTCATACACAGGATCATTAAATGGCGGATCTTATTAAGTTATAGCGTCACCTGCGGATTTTATTTTTTTAGAGAAATTATAATTTTTATTCCTTAATTTTTAAATCATAAATAATGACAAAAAATTTTGGCTATCGCAGAAATTTGAGGGTTAGATTTTCCAAACGATGCCCTATTTATAGGAATCGGTACAGTGGTTCAAAAGGGATATCCAGCCAACCACGTTTCACTATTAATTATATATGATTCATACAATTCATTCTTAATTTTTCGCGGCACACCATCAGTCAAAGGTTTGGTGGTATACAACTGTGACGCGGCACAGTAGTTGAGAACCACTGTTTTAACATATATGAAGTTTCTAGAATTAATACCTCATTATTTAATCTTTAAATGATTAAGCATTATATTTATCTTAATTATAATTATACTGTATTGCTTTGAAATAGAATGCTTCGAAATAATACAGTATAATTATTCAATGAAAAATATGATGGAAGTTAGTTATTTCTATCAATTTAAATATTTTTATTGTTTGCATCGATTTACATTTTAAACTTCCAATTCAATTTCTTCGGATCTGTCATAATATCTAATGGATATTTCATTAGAATCGCTTTATTTCAAACTGATACAGTATATAGCGAATAATTAATAATATAATTGAAAACAATATAAAATCATATTAATTTAAAGGTTAACTAATGCAAGTTTATTTTTTTGTTATTTAATTAGAGATATAATTATTTTTTCTTTAATTATACAGATGCATACAAAAAGGGAGCTGTTTTTAGAATCAGTTCCTAAGAATAAAATATGGCTATATTATTCTTTGAAGTTTTTGATTATAAACATAGTTTTCAAAAAAAATAAAAAATAAAAACAAAAACGAACTACACGGCGACCACAAAACGGTGGTCGCTTGTGGACAGTAGTGAATTATAATTATATTAATATAATTATAATTCACGCATAATTTAACTCAGACCGACTACTAAACTGAAGTCGGTTTTAACGGCTGTCGCAACTTGTGGTCGATATCATCCACAAAATTGTGGTCGTCATTGGTTGAATGCAACTTACACCGTACGACATACCGACACTAGCCGCCGACAGCGCTTCCTGTCAACAGCAATCGGTAACGTATTGCGCATATATACGCGCAATCTCTTACCGACTACGCATATAAGTGGTTCGCGAGTGGTTGATTTCGGCCACAACACAACCACACGGTAACCATCGTTTTGTGGTTCGTGTGAGTTCAGCTTACGTTATCATATCCAGTTTTAAAGTTATAAAACAATGCATAATTAATTTTTTAGCAAATTTAAGAAAATATATGTAAATGAAATTTCGAAATATGATATTTATGACTATTTTTTTATGTATCACATAAGTGAATAAATACAACAAGGTTTAATAAATTTTTTAAAATTGTTTACATGTAGAGATACTATTGCCATAAGGATTTCGCAAACGCATTTTGCACATTTTTCATTTGTAAAATATATTAAAATTATCAAAAGCATTATGTCACTTTTTTATTAATTAATCAGATATCATTTTATGAATGTTAACTCGATATGATATCAAAAATTTAAGATGCTTTTCCGAAAATTAAGCTTCTAATCATAAAAAATTCTAAGCTCTCAATAAAACTTTAATCTTATTTTATCCTTAAAATCGATCCTGAAAGCAGCATATAACCTTTCATATAAATTCTGTATAATTAAATTTTTCTCGATGATATTTTTTATATCCTTTTCTTTTATCTTCAGTGTCGTTCATCATTAAAATATTATTCAAAGTGATAAAATTGGAGTGAATATTTTTTAATAAATATTATAGCTAAGTTATTCCTTTCTCGAATGTAATGAATTTTTTTATTATTTTTCATTAACTAAGCCTTTAGAGGAGAATGCAAAGTAACAGCAGAAAAAAAAAATGGTATCAATTCAATATTAATTTTATTATATTGAATTAGTTTTTTTATTATTGCAATCTGTTCTAATGAAAATTATTTTCTTTTTGTTAAAAGTACTTAATTTAATAACTATGTGGTATCTTCTAGAAATGAAAATCTTCATTTTTATTCTAATAAAATTATACTTCAATAACAATCAACCAAAAATAATTGATAGCCAACTGTATTTATTATATTTATTTCTAGTTAGATGATATAGATATGAAATGTAGCTAAGTATAGCTACTTTTCATATCCGTGATGTATAGTTTATTGCAGCTTTTTTGGTCTTTACATTCTTAACATAGTTGATAAAATTATCTTGGTTGGTGTTTTTTCCCTTTTCTTCCTCGCTAAACCTGATAGGTAGATGTATCAGTCTCTCTAAGAAAAAAAAAATCTTCATTTTAATGAAAAAAGTAATCACATTTTAATTTGGAAATTTATCTTAGTTTGTTTAAAGTAATTAAACAAGGAAAAAATTGTTCATTATTATAACTATTTTGTAGCTATATTAACTCTTTATTACAAAGCTTAATTTTAATTGAGTTCACCTTGTATATTCATTGTTTTGCTCTTGCTTTTCTTCTATGAAAGTCAAACATAATTTTATGTAAAGATTATTATTTTCAATAAAATAATGTTTAAATTATCACAAAACAAGCATTTTTGAAAAATTAATTGTCTAGTTTCTGAATATGTCCTTTATTTTAGAATGGTTAAAATTAATTGATTAAAACATATATCTTCAAAATCAAAGAATAAAATAATTATATACATCATTGTCTCTATGGCAAATCCTAAATTTTTGATGAAATAGTTTCATAATTATTATAAAGAAACTTCAAAAGTGTTATTTCCAGTTTTAAATGATTAAACCTAGACGGTGAAATAATGTACATCGAAATAATCCTTAATAGCAGAAAACCATTAATAAAGTTCATAAAAATCTATCAATTATCATAGTTCAAACGTTATTAATGGGGACATCAATCAGTCAATTTAGCGATCTTGCAAATTTCAAGTTTTTTAAAGAATAGACTAAAAAAATTAATACGTTTTCATGGAATAAAAATCTAAAACACAAATTTTTATATTAAATAACAAGAATACAATAAAATATGGAAAATATTTAAAATATAATATATATAATTCACATTAATTTCAGTGAAGCAAAATGTATTAAATATGTTTTGAAAAAAGGAATCAAAGAAAGTTAAATCGTTATATTTTCACTTTACAAAAGTATTCTTAAATTATTTTAATATGAATGAAATTTTATAGATCACTTTTGAGTTTTTTCACGATAGTATTGGAATCCTTTAAATATTATTCATTAAATTTTATTTGCATTTATTTTAAACACAATAAACTGTTTCTACATAATGCATATGCTTTTGAATAAATAGAGTTATTAAAATTTTAATATTACACCTTTTTATCATTATTATAATTAAAACTAAATGGTAAATTATGAATATTTTTCGACAATAACAATATTTGCTTATATAAAATAAAAAATATTGTTTGAAAATTAATCTCAATTTGTATGGAATTCTAAGCGAAATATGTTATCAAACCTATGTAAATAATTATTTAATGATATCAAATTTTTCATTATAATATTGTAATTGAAAAAATTAAATCTACATTAAATTTGTAAAAATAATTTATTAAAATGACCTCATAAATACAAAGTTTTAGAAATTAATTCCAAATCTCAATATTTTTATAAAGGACATTCAAGTATTACGTAAAAATATTTTTGATCATTTTAGAAGTACTACTCCATATAAGCCTTTATAATCAGTACAGTATATTGATCCCACTCTTAAATTACATAAGATTTTATTTCTCCATCTCCTCCTCTGCATTTTAAAAATATAGAAGTACTGTATACTGCATGCCATTTTATAGTATGGTATGCAGTGAGTCAGCTTTGATACTAAACTTATCAAACTTTAATTTAAGAATCATATGTAAATAAATAAAATAAAATCCAACAGGTAAAAAATTAAAGATAGACTATACATCAAAATAAAACTATAACAAACTTTGAATATAAAAATCTGAATTTCAATATCTTAACGAATAATACAGCACAGTACTGACATCCGCCTTTAACGCAATATTCATATGACCATTATAATCCAATGAGACTGTTTACATACCAAAATCCCCGATTTTAATCCAATGAGATCGCTCAAATAGCATTACTCTTCCAAGCTTATGATTAATTAGTTTATTTTCAGAAGGAAATGGAGGCTATAGGATCGAGCCAACGTCTGTCTGTGTATCCCTCACTAATCAACTAATTATCAGATTTTTTATGAAATTTGATGGTGATGATCTGCCATTAAAAAATATCTCGACACCACATCCTTTAATCCTTCTGGATAGAATTTCATTTTTATTACAATTTTATTTTATATTAGTGTTAATAGATGCCGCTAAGTGTCAGAAGTGTAAGAGTAACATATGGTTTACCATCGAGTTGGGTTTATCTGATTTCGTAACCAATACCACATCGATATCTATCATAATAACGCCACAGTCCCTATGTGATATCGTCGTGACCTATCAATAATTGGCATCTATGGCATTATGATCACGTCGCGATGACATCATCAACTCGATACAATGTGACATCATCGTGATATGTATGCTGATTAAATTAGCGTTAAAATTGGACATACAAAACCAATGGATTCCAAATGCTAAATACAGTAAATGAAAAATAAATGACTCTAAGTAATAAGCAATTTTAATTCTTTCTGAAACTTCTTATACATATACAAGTATAGAAGTATATCTTTCTATATATATACTGTATATACTTCTATACTGTAAATATGTACGTATAAATGGATAGATAGATAGATATACTATATATAGATATATGTATCTTAATATCTATATAGCATATTATGTATTAAATTATTCAAACTGAAGTTTCTTCATAAAATATATTTCTATACAATTGATTTTATAGAAAAATTGATCAATTTTTTTATTACAACAATACAAATACTGTACAGACTTTCACTAAATTACAATTCATCTTTTTAAAGGACATTTTGAAATTTTTTGATTTCTTCTACTGATTTATATCATAAATATTTTATTAATAAAATCAAACAAACATTATTACAGCAATTGTAGAAATGCTTATAAAAATATTGACTTATACAGTAGATTTTTAAATTAGTAAGTTGATATAACTTTTGAAATTCGTCATTTCAATTTTTAATCTAGTCTGACCTAAATTCGAGTTCATATAAATTCGCATCACATAAAATAATAAAGTATAATTTTCATACATAATAATCAAATTAAATTTCTTGAATTTATTGATAGGATAGATATTAGAAAGATTCCTTTCAAAAATATGGAGTTATTACAATTTAGTCGCATGTAAATAAATTTTCTTATTTTCGTCACTGAAAATTCGAATAAAATCTTTAAAAATAATGATTACTTTTAGATCATTTCCAGCATCATTATATTTTTATACAAATTCATTTATCATTTTTCTAATAAAATTTCAGCATTTTTTTTATTAAATATGATTCATTTAACTGATCGGTTAAGATAAATGTGAATATAGAGATGGCGATAATCTGAATATTTTTATCTATATAGGTTATGTGATATAGGCAATCTTTCAGTTTATCTTTTCAGTAATTTGATTTCACTTATTTATTAAATTAGCATCAAATTAAACTTCTTAATGACAAGTTATATAAAGTGAAAAACAATTAAAACATGCTATAATGAGCAAAAACGAAACATCAATGCAAACATTGCAATTGGCTGTTGATCAACTATCGCTGGGATTCTTGTCATTCAGAGTTTTCATAAATATATTTCAAACTGTACATCAAATTAAAATTTATAATAAATTTATAGATAAAATATTTTATTACAAAATTAAAATTTAATGATAGGATTCAATGTTTTCATTTGATCTTCAGTTTTAACAAAAATATGAACATGTTTAAAATAAAATTCTATAAAATAAAATTTATCAAAATCTCTATGTCATTGCTATATAGATCGAAAAATTAAAATTTCTCATTATAAATAAAAAAACTTAAAATATTTTATTATATTTGATATAATAAAATTATATATATTAAAATATTTGTATATTAATTACTTTTGTTTCCTGATTTTTTGTTTTTATTTAACACATTATACTACAAAAATTTCTAGTTAAAAGATATCTTTCACAAATGAAGTTATCTATAGTATAACGACGAAATGTGTATGTTAACGACAATGTATGAAAAGCAAGCATTGTATAGAATGCCTAGGTAGTATATAAAATGCCTGGCTTTTTTAGGCAAAGTATAAAACAATTAATATTATATATACTTTTCATAGGCATTGTATGTAATACCTAGCATTATATAAAATGACAAATGCTATTTAGGCAAAGTATAATACTTCCGCTCAGTGCAGGATCTAAGCCGATTGGATCGATTGCACCAATCTGGCCCGCATTGATGCAAAATGAAATCATGAAAAGTCTAATAAACGAAGAATAATCGCTTAGATTTACTATTATAGCTGGGCTTTTACACCCCAGCCTTCGAACATCTAATTTTTAAAAGATCCACAAAAAGAAAATTTTTTTGGAAAAACTGAATGTAAATGAATTGATTTTATTTTATCCTCGGAACATGTGGGAAAAAATTTCTATCTAAATTAATTAACAATACTTTTGCAGAATTCATTATATTCTTATTTATTATTCTGAAAATATTTTCTGAGTACTCAAATAAATTAACGGCGGGTGATATTTTTAATTTGAATTAAGCACCCTTACTATATATATGAATGTTGCCAGAAAATATCGAAAAGTTTAAATGAATAGTAGAAGATAATAAGTTGATCTTGGATTTATGACTGAAGTAGATGAAACTCGCGTTTTTAACGTAAATATGAGACCGGAAGATCTTAACCATAGGAAATGAGTTATATACAGTCAAACCTCTTTAAGCCGCCACCATCGGTTCGAAGGTCCTCTCTGGCAGTAAAGGAGGGTGGCGGTTTATGGAGGGTTTATGGTAACATGTGAGAAAAGATGTATAGACTAGAATGACATTGTTTCATTTAATTAAATTTCATTTGTATCAAAATGCATATACTGTTTTACTGATTAATTGACAATTCCTCTTGAATTAAATGAGGCATTGCAAATACAAAGATCAAACTCAACACTGTGTAAATTTTTTTC
>AYEL01067782.1:0-11932 GCA_000484575.1 Olivierus martensii
GAAGGTTCTACTGTTATTATTGATAGTTGATGAAGATATAGCCAATCGTAATAATTAGTTTAAAAACATTTTAAGGTAAATCATTCAAAAACTTCACAGATTTTTATTTTTCCTAGAAAAATATACAAAGAATTTAAAAATGTTCATCTCACTTAAAAAATATTCCTAAAATCTGCTCAAAATATAATTCATCAGGTAAATAGTTTTTATTTTTATTTTTGAGAGACAATGAATCAATTATATTTTGCATCGATTGACAAAATTATTGATATTTTTAAAGTTTCTTTTAATTTTCATAAATAAGTATTAATTTAACATCTTTTGTGTATTTTCATATATTGATTTAATTTGTCCAAAATGAAAATCTCTCCATTATTTTGCAATGTTACTGCAATCACATTTGTCATTTGCTGAAAGAAGTAACATTCTATCAAATGAAAGTGTTTCGAATAAAAATAAATATTTACTTATTGTCATTGATAAGCAAATTAAATATATGTGACTATTTCGAACTCATCGATAACGCTGATTCTTGTATTTTTTAATAGAAACAATTTTTAATGCATATATGCATCCATATTTCATAGCAATAGCTTTAGCTGGACGCATTTATGCATCTATAGTAGTCAAAGGATTAATTAAAATTGCGTATTTATTTATAAACGTTATTTTATTTATACATATAAGCTATAAGTTATATTTTGCACTCTGACAAAATTATTGACATTTTTAAAGTTCCTTTTAATTTTTATAAATAAGTATTAATTTAACATCTTTCGTATATTTTCATATATTGATTTCATGACTCTCTTTTAATACTTTGTCTAAATAGCATCTGTCATTCTATATAATGCCTAGGTATTATATACAATGCCTAGGCAAAGTATATATAATATTAATCGCTTCGTACTTTTGCCCAAAAACGCCAGGCATTCTATATAATGCCTACTTTTCATACTTTGCCGGTAACATATATAACATCATAAAAAGTTTTGACATATATCAATATTGTTCAATGAAAGTAGCTGCTTTAAATTTCAAAAAGAAAAAAAAATGATCACAAAAGAGATGAGTAAAAATCGGAAGATCAGTTTGGATACTCTCTGCATGATGTTTCCTGAAATTTCAAAAAAAAAAAAAAAATATTTAAATTTAAAAAATATTAAGGCTTAATTCTGTTCAATTTTCGAGTAGCATTATTTAGCAATTTAATATAGGAGTTGTAAAATTAATATTTTGAGAAGGCTTAATATTAGTACTTTAATGATAATTAAATTTATATTATAAACTGAAAATATAACTACTATATTCTACAAAATAATACATATTGTTATGGATATAAAAAGAATGAAAATATTTAATATTAAAAGAATTAAAATATCTTTTAAATATAATTTATTTATTGATATGCACTGTAAAGCGATAATCTTATTAAATAAATCCATATATAGCACATAAATATTTGCACATTCTCAAAACTAGAAAAAAATTTAATAAGATCAGAAAGTAATATAAACAACTCTTCATATATGACATTAAATAGTTTTAAATATAGTATAACAATCAAAGAAAATTTAATAGTTCCCAGTAACCTTCCGAGGTAAATTTGAAACGTTATATAACATATTAAATGTGATCAAATTAATTTGTATATTTAATGCATTATCATGCCATTATGAGAACATTTTGTTATTGTGTGTATATTATATAGTCTATATTTAGTCTATGCACTATATGTATCAAACTATCATAAAAGTAAATTATATTTAAATAAATAATTTGATCTTATTCAATATATACAGTATTTATGGGAAAATTTTAATTATGCATAATGTGGTATTGTGTTTAAACATGAATCATCAGAAAATTATTCGTTTTTAAAAATGTTTCTTTGGCAAATTGTCAAACTTCTTTCACTAATACATCGATAAAGACAAGATTTATCTTTGATAATTAAGTATTATTAATGCTAGTGATAATTATATTAAATTGTCTGTTTCTGTCATAAAATAGCAATTATTTTAAATTATAAAAAGTGAACTCGCGAGCAAACTTTCTAATAATATTTCAGAGCTATAAATCAGCGTAATACTAATATATATTTGACTACTGTATGTTGTAAAATATAACAGAAAAAATATATTTAAAAAATTAATAAAGATGCAATTTGTGGTGATAACAGAAAAACAAAAATATATAAAAATTGTTTAAAATTTTCATATATTTTTTTTTCTCTGTTATCATTTGTTAAAATATTTCATTTTCAAGAGTAAACTGTCACAATGAATTATTGAAAAAAAGGAGAATTAAAAAAAAAAATGAATGGATGAAAGAAAATTAGATTATATTCGAACTTTTAGATAATTTTATTGACATTCAAGCAATTTTTCTCTTAGTTGAAAAAAAAGGAGAATTAAAAAAAAAATGAATGGATGAAGGTAAATTAGATTATATTCGAACTTTTAGATAATTTTATTGACATTCAAGCAATTTTTCTCTTATATCAATATGATAATTCTGTTTTGCAGATTCTTCTTGCAGGAAATTTCTTCAGAAAATAATCATATCTCAGAAATTTTATTTTATAAATATACTTTCTTGTTTTATAACTTTAGTTAAACTAAAATATTATCGTAATATAATTTATTTGAGCAATGAAAAATTTTAACGAAAGAAACAGTAACATTGAAATATTATAATTACTCTATTAAAAAAATAATTTGACACGTAATTGCATGGAATATGTGCGAGACCAATTTTTATTATATTAAATATTGTAATTTAGTAAAAATTTACTTACTTGAAGAGTATAAAGCGATAAAATCAACAATTATTTTAAAATAATTGCATGCTCATATTACATTAGGATAAATTGCTTTAAGGTTTCACACTGTTTAATCTTCCCTTAGGAATATATCCATATATTAAATTTAATTTTAAGAATTTAAACTTGCATAAGATGTTAACACAATCAAATATTTTATTTCAAAATTTTTGTTAGAAAACACAAATTCTTTTTCTGTTTCTGGTCATCACTTTCATTTGAATTACTGTATATATGACTGAAATAAAAGTAAAGTTTATTTTATGTATTTTATGTTATGTCGTAGTTCTTCATTTTTTTTTCTGTTTCTGGTCATCACTTTCATTTGAATTACTGTATGTATGACTGAAATAAAAGTAAAGTTTATTTTATGTATTTTATGTTATGTCGTAGTTCTTCAAATTTCATTTGAAGAACTACGACATACAATTTCAATTATGATTCGACGCTAAATTTGAGTGTCTATGATTCTGGTTATTCGGCAGTTTTTTTAGATAAATTCACCTACAAATACAAAAATTGAAAATTTTCTTACAGATTAAGATAGGTTAACTTATGTTGCACATAGGATATACTGTATCTGATAGTGGTTACTTTTAGAGCTCATCACAAGATAGCTAACACACATGGTGGAATCAACTGGAAGGTTGAAGAATAGGTTCAACGGCTGATCACGGACCTCGACTCCTCCTGTAAAACTGGAAGTGTGAGAACCGAATTTGAACCCGTCAAGGTGGTAAATGAATGGGATCAACTGGAAGGTTGAAGAATAGGTTCAACGGCTGATCACGGACCCCGACTCCTGTAAAACTGGAAGTGTGAGAACCGAATTTGAACCCGTCAAGGTGGTAAATGAATGTTTAAACTACCTGGTCATCCAGCCGGATGACAGCGTGCTTATGCATTCACTTACACGAAGACAGTAATAATACGAAAGTATAATCTTGTATTATAATACAACAGTGCCTCGCAATTCGACATTTGAGTTTCGCGGGTTGGCGCATGCGCGTGCATGGAATTATGTTATGTCATTTGCTATTTGTCAGTTCTTTTTGGGCTACTTTAGTGTTTGTCCGTGCAGTTTGTGTTAATTTTCAATTCTACATTTTTCAGAAAGTAAAAAATTTGTAATTATTATTATTTTTTTTGAGTGAAATGTAAGGATGGTTCAAAGAGAAATGACCAGAGGAATAATTCCGAAAAGAACAACACTCGATTGAGCAAAAAGACGAAGAAAAAATTGGTAGATAAAGTGAAGAAAGGTAGAACAATTAAAATGTAACGCGAGTATGGCGTTTCTAGGACAACTGTGGCAACGTTTTGCAACAGAGAGAGAAGATTATGGGTGCCAGGGTGTCTGCTGGAAGCCTTCATTCTAACATCAAGGGCTAATAAATTGTATGTTGTGTATAAAATAGTGTTTGTAATTTGAGCCTTTGATTTTGAAAGTGGGATATTTTATGTTATTGCTAGATATTTAATGGTTTGCATTTGAATGGGTTTAAAAATATTCATAAGCAGTAATAGACATATTTTATATTTTTTGTGGTCTTCTTTCATGTAAATTTAATATGTAATAACGGTTATCCGTGTTAAGTGAAAAAATAATAGTTTTGGTATGTGCCAATGGACTTGCCTCACTTTCAAAAGCAATGATTTGTTGAAAATTTTGATTTTCTTTGGATGGATTATAATTATAACAGAAAAATCGAATATTTTATTTATTTACTTAATTATTTTATTTCAGCATTTCATACTTCTTTCGAAAAGTTACAATAAAACAAAAAATAAATTTAATTTTATAGGAAAAAGTGGATAAAATAAAAAAAAATATTCAGGAATAAGTTGCATTCAATTACCGTATATACTTGAATATAAGCTGTTATAGGGTAAATCCATCATATCTTTATATTTTTCTTTAGTAATAGGCCTACTTTTCGCATTTAAAGATGATAATACTATTTTTCCAAAACTGCTTGGCCTATCCCGTTTTGGTGATAAATCAAGAGTTTTATATTGCGAATCTTTTTCAAAAATGCACATGAGAAAAATAATTGGAAATAATTTTACAACTTATATAAATGCGCAATAATATAAGTCAAATAGGGAATACCCGAATTATGATTAAATGATGTTTTAACAATGTTGCCATTTCACCACAGTTGTAGTAGAATTGCTAAATTCTGATTGTGCTTGTTAAAACGGGTGACAGAGAGCCGCGCTCCCGCGCTGTCGTTATTTAGAATGGACTTGCCTCACTTTCAAAATCAACTCACAATAAATATCGTTGACCAAATAAATTACTAGTAACAAATTTATACTAATACTAAAAGATATTTATTGTGAATTGATTAAAAACATAAATTTTATGTTAGTTAAAACTAATTCTTATTACAAATTATTTTTTTTCACAAAATGGACTTGCCTCACTTTCAAAATCAACGGCTCATTTAGTGTGTTATACAATAGTAAAACACATATAATAAAGTAAATAATTTATTATACAATAGCAAACCACATATAATAAAGTAAATAATATAGTGTATCTCTCTACATTACCCGTTAAGGGAGTGGCATGGGGACCGATAACGAACTAATCTATTTTATATAGTCTTATATGGGAAATATTGTCCCGCAATTCGACAGTTTCTCAATTCGACATTACTTCGGTGACGGATTAGTGTCGAATTGCGAGGCACCACTGTAATTCTCATACAGCATTGTATTTTATATGCAATAAAAATCTAAAAAAATATCGAAAATAATGATAAACTCATTCAAAACTTACTTGATGCAGTACAATTAAAAACTTTATCTTCTTTCAATGATTTCAAAAACATTGTGATTTTCGTTATTTGACCTCTTGCATAAAACTATATAAACTTCTTACTTGTAGGCCACTCTTTCAGCTAGCTTTGCCACATAACACAGTATTTAACTAAACTTTATCGTAACGATCTTAAGCAAAGGAAATCTTCTGCAGGTTTAATGCAGCTTGCAGAGTTTCAAGTGAAATTTATTTTTTACAAATGCAAAATGGCCGCGTGGTAAAGGTGGGGCTTACCACTTTGAAGGACTGGATTCAAATCCGGGTCCCACACTTCCAGTTTTTCAGCAGGGTCCGAGCCTGGCCCGTTGAATCCCATCCTTCAACCATCTGGTTGATCCTATCATGAGTGTTGGCCAACCTGTGATGGGCTCTATAAGTGGCCGCTGCCAGATACAGAATATCCCTCTTGTGATATGACGGCTAAACTAACCTAACAAATGTACTATTTATAATTTGCTAGCGAATCTCCCGACATTGTTGGATATTTCTGATCTGGATAAAAATATCATGTTTTTTTGTAATGACACCATGTTAGGTTAGGTTCATTTAGGATAGTTTGATTAAACCGTTATATCTTCATGAGATATTCTTTATCTAGAGGCAGTCACTTTTAGATCACATCACTAACACTCATGGTGGGATCAACTAGCAGATCGAAGGATAAGGTTCAGTTGGCTGGGCCCAAAGCCCTTCTGAAAATCTGGGGTGTGGGACCGGAATTTTTCAAGATGATAAGCAAGCGCTTTATCACGCAGCCATGTCGGTCGAATGACCGCAAGGTAAAACTGTGGTTTATCACCCTGAAGGATTGAGATTCAAATCTTGGTCTTCCGGAGTGATAAGTAACAGCTTTACTATGGCAGCTTAACTACACTAACCTAACTTAACTACGCGGCCATCTGGACGACTCCAACAATTAAAATAATTTCCTCACATATCCTAAAATATTATTCATTCGATTTCATTGAAATTTATTATGAGCATCTTATCATTGACTATCATTTCGATGACGTATCACGTACTCCTTTATCTGCAACCATTTAAAAATGAAGTTCAAACGTCAAAAATTTTTCCCTAATAACTTTTGAACTAGTCGGCCGAATTGGCTGTGTAATAATGCTTTAGGTTTTCAATCTAGAAGCAGAGTTCGATTCTTCGGGGCCAGCCCTTGGAAAAGTCTTTCAAAGAATCTCGGCTTAGCTCGTTAATCCCCTTACTCCATAATCCCACTGATTTTTCTGCAATGATGGAAAGTTTGTGGTAGGGTTGTTATAGCATACTGAATGAAAAGTGGCGTCATCTATTGATACAAGAAAAGTTTTTAAACTACTTTATTTAATTTACTTTTATAAAATTTAACATAATGTTCAAACCATCAAAATTGAAGTAGCAGTAATCATTCTTACAGTAGATATTCAATAATAGTATTTAAAAATGGCACACATTCAATCTTCTGAAATTTCCCTGTAATAAAAAAATTAATCATTATTTTGTATCGTCACGAGATGACGTTAAGAGCTAGCAGAGGCAATATACGGTTTAATTGCATTACTCCTACAGCTTTGAGTAATTATATTCATGTTATTATTTCAGTTAATTTATAGAATTTAAACATTTTCAGGTAACACTAGATATACCAGCTAATTATGACATTCAATACATGTTATCCCATTGTAATCATTTTGATGTCATGTATTTTTTATCCTTTAACATTAATTTCAAAATATAGTAATGAACATCAGCGCCCGCTCTAGCATTTATGTGGCCCCCGGACAAAAAGACAAATTGCGCCCTTTAAACATATACAGTCGATTCTCGTTATTCGCGGATTCCATATTCGCGAAAATTTATTTGTGACCACAAGGTCTATTTCCGCGCGCTTTCGCGATTATTCGCGGACTCCAGCTCAGCGGCGAAAATACTGTTGCGAATGTAAATTCTCTTTTTCTAAATAAAGGAACTTGTTTGTTATCAAACATACACTGACGGAAAAAAAAATCCCAACACCAAGAAAGACTTGTGTTAGATAAACACTTTTTCTAAATAAAGGAACTTGTTTGTTATCAAACAGTCTCCTTCGTTCTTCCAGAAAAGTCTCATTACTTATCCTTGCTCACCCCACAGACGGTAGATAAGTCAAAAACCTGTTCATATCGTCCGCAGGTCTCACAGAATAATGTGAGCCTATGCTTGAACGCGGCCTCAAATTTAGGCGTCTAATTTCCTGTGTATTTGCTCCTTACGCTGAGATTTTAGAAGATCTGAGACAAAAAGCGATATAAATAAGGCTCACTCAGTTTAGGAAGACAATATGCCAGCTACCACATCAAACAACTGCCCATCAAAAATAAGATTTTATTAATACATAGTGTTTTAAAAAATTAAATAAAGATTACTGTAATTATAATACTGAATATGCTACTGTACACTGCATATATAGTAATTATTTGTAAGCACTGTAATACACATTAAATAAGATGTCTATAAATAGAAAAACAGGCATAAAGCAAGGATGAAAATGTTGGGAAAAAAGGTTCGCAGGAACCTATCTATATTTCCCATAGGCACAATGGTTCAGTATTCGCTAATTCAGTATTCGCAAAGAATTTATCGCGAATAACGAGAATCGACTGTACTTTTTAATATATATCTTTTATTTAAATAAAAATCAAATATCACAAGGATGTTCCCTTGGGTTATCACCACCGACGTATTAGCAAGAATAATGCTATTTGTAATGAAACCGCCTTTTTATAATTAGAGGCAATAAACAAGTCGATGCATGATATTCCTTCCTATTCCTGTTTCAAACAAGTTCAGGCAGCGCTCTGCATGCTGTTTTAGGCGGTGCGCGACTTTGCGCCCTTTAAACATAGATACCGGTACCTAGCCTTTTTTGTTATTTAATTAAACATGCCACTCTTTTAGGATTGTTTTCTTTAGTTCGCCCTTTAAACATATATAGATACCTAGCCTTTTTTGTTATTTAATTAAACATGCCACTCTTTTAGGATTGTTTTCTTTAGAATTAAGGTTACAAATATATTTTTAGTTTTTAGGTAAAAACAGTAAATACGAAATGTAAATTGCATGGTCATTTTAGCCAAAAAAATCGACAAATATAAATTTCGATTAAATATTTAACATATTTTTTTACGTTCACAACCAAAATGCCGCTTTTAATAGCCTATTTGCTGCCCCGGACAAATGTCCGGGTTGTAGAATTAAGGTTAAAAATATATTTTTAGTTTTTAGGTAAAAACAGTAAATAAGAAATGTAAATTGCATGGTCATTTTAGCCAAAAAAAATCGACAAATATAAATTTCGATTAAATATTTAACTTATTTTTTTTACATTCACAACCAAAATGCCGCTTTTAATAGCCTATTTGCTGCCCCGGACAAATGTCCGGGTTGTCGGTGTCTAGAGCGGGCCCTGTGAACATATTCGGAAAGTAATCGATTAATTTTTCCAGAACTATAATTTAGTAATTTAATCTTCTTTACTGAAAATTGCGGAAAATTTTTTGTACATAAAGTAGACTCCCGATTACCTATTTGTAGATTAACTAGAATTAATTCACACCCCGAAATTGATGATTAATAATAGATATTTTTATCTTAGAAACGCTATTTGAGATTTTTAAACATTCCAGATTAATTTACTACTATATATCCCCAAAAATTGGCGATAAAAATTAAAATTACAAATATTTCAATAATTTCTTGTTGCAAAAAACTAATTTCTTGTTTCTTTTTTCAATAAATTACAGAACATTTGGATATATATATGCAATTTATCTTTTTATATTAAATGCACATTATCCATAATTCTGATTTAATATTTTGCGGATTATCCGGAGCAATTCATTTTTCTGACTTTTCCTGTTAATCGATACTATACTACAGTATATATATAAGGTTACTGTAAGGCAAACGGATACGCTAGTGATATATTTTAGAATATTTCGAATATGCTTTGTTAAAGTAGAATTCCGGTTAATCGATACTATACTATATATATAAGGTTACTGTAAGGAAACGGATACGCTAGTGATATATTTTAGAATATTTCGAATATGCTTTGTTAAAGTAGATTCTAATATTTATTATATTTGATAAGGTCTAAGCTATTGAAGCACCTAACAATTACTTTTGTCAGTAGCGTTAAAATTTTGTAATAATTGATTTTAATAAAGAATGCATGCTGTCCGTTTGCCTCACACTGTAGGGGCAAACGGACAGAATGTGGGAGCTAACGGATATCTTTTCTGAATCACTAGCATCATTGAGATAATAGTAGCTAACAAAATGTAGATCATTTCATTTTCTACATATGATACAGTGTAACCTGTCTAATAAGACCAGCAACGGGCGGTCAATGATCGGTCTCAATAAGCAGGTGGTCTTTGATGATAGGTTTCTTCTAAATTTATTTAAAATAGCATAAAGTAAGTTACATAATAAAAAAAAACATTTTATTTTTAAAGAAATCTCAGTGAAGAAATAGCATAAATATCATGAATTATTTTAAATACATAACATAAAATAATGACAATGTACAAAATACTGTATATTTTAATTAAAAAATATGACAAGATAGGAAAGTCCATCTACACGTGCAAAACCATGTAAAGGGGTTATCGCCAGTTTTACAAATGTGGTAGGGATTTATAAGTTATGCAATATTTACAGTTATTTTAAAACCCTGGTCTCATTAATAAGGTGCTACGGAAAGCTGATGGTTTCTTTAAAATAGTGGCCTTGGTCCCGTTATACAGGTGTCTCAAGTTATAGGATTTTATGTACAGAATTTTAAAGGGCGGTTCTGAGTTCTGTCTTAAGCACAGGTGGTCTCAGAACATAGGTGGTCTTTGGGACAGGTTACACTGTACATGACGTCTTTTCAAGTAATAGTGTAAATTGCATGCCATGCCTCTATCTTTATATAACACACTGTATGCCTGGCCAATGTTTTCTTTATTGAGGTTTAAAGAAGTTACAACAGAAATTCAATTTCCTCTATCTTAAAAATCTATGTTTTGTTGACCGAATTTGGGAATCTCTACATTGGACACTCTTGAGAGGAAATTGAATTTCTGTTGTATCTTAAAAATCTATGTTTTGTTGACCGAATTTGGGAATCTCTACATTGGACACTCTCGCCTCCTTAATGTGTTATTTAGAATAATATATCTTAGCTGTAGTTATTAATAGCATTCCGTCAATTTTAAAGGCTTTCACAACGAATATCACGTTTCCTTCCAATTAATTATCATCGATTTGATTTCTTTCACCATTACGAATCATATCTAGGTGTAATTACAGATAAGTGAACTTAGGCCGCTTTTAGAAAAACATACAGTGTGTTCTATAGCACTAAAAAGGAGCAGCACTGTTTTCGACCTCAAACTGAATGATAAGGATAAAGCCAACAAATGTTCCGTGTTTTAACCGTGAAACGCAAGACTGATAGTGGGGCAAACGGACACGTGTTTTTTTGCCATTTATTTCTTAAAATATAAATAACACTTGATAAAATGCATAAGATTCTAATATTTATATTAATAAATTGCATTCAATTACTTGTATGGCGTATTATTTACTGGCATTCTCTTTCCAGAATATGGTTAAAGCACGGGACCTCATACACCCCGGAACATTTGTTGGCTTTATCCTTATCATTCAGTTTGAGGTCGAAAACAGTGCTGCTTCTGTTTTAACCATATTCTGGAAAGAGAATGCCAGTAAATAATACGCCATACAAGTAATTGAATGCAATTTATTAATATAAATATTAGAATCTTATGCATTTTATCAAGTGTTATTTATATTTTAAGATATAAATGGCAAAAAAAACATGTGTCCGTTTGCCCCACTATCAGTCTTGCGCTTTAAAATTACAAAAATCAAATATAAATGGCAGCAACACATTAGTGAACACGATTAAAGATTGGAAAGGCTTTTGTTACCAAGCATAACATTTTTGAAACTACGATTAATATATACTAATTTATAAAATCCTTATTTACTAAAACAAATTTTACTGAATTTAAATCATGACGAATTTAAACTAAGTTACCAAGTTACCAAGCATAACATTTTTGAAACTACGATTAAATATAAAATCCTTATTAACTAAAACAAATTTTACTGAATTTAAATCATGACGAATTTAAATGAAAATCTGCTCTTGCCTGATAAAGTTTTTAAGCTTAATTAAAAGTTCCTTTAACATTTAAACGAATTCGTTTGGCGAAAAATAATTATATATATAT
>AYEL01067786.1:0-40256 GCA_000484575.1 Olivierus martensii
TAAGTTAGTTTCAATTAATTATATAAAATAAGAAATTCCTACTGTTAGTTTAAATATCAATTATATTTAAAAATTTATTATAGCAGTTAATGAAAATAATATAATTTTACTTCACTTTTAGTAATCTTTAAATAATTTGTTAATATAAATTATTATAATGTTATATTGAATTTTAATAAAAAATAAAAAAATTGTGTATGTATATCTGTGTGTTTTTTATTCATTTTGCAAAATTATTACTAGAAATTACAAACAACATTAAATCATTTCTTGAAATTCTAAAATTAATAAATAGTAATTTAATTACAGATATGATAAATATCAAATGATAATAATTCAAAATAAAGATTTATTATTTGTACTATTTTAAATTGACGGAACACAGCTCATCAAAGCAATCTCGCGAATATCGAAATAATTTAAATTGTCGCAATCAGTATTTTATATTCAAATAATTATGCACAATATTTATTTTAATTACTTTTACAGTACGCTTAATTCTTAGCTATTAATTGAATATTTCAAATTTTATCCTAACCGGTTTTTAAGCTACTTGTTACATCTGATTTTACTAATTTGTAGCGGCCTTTAACTTTTTATTCAAAAATATTGATTGCCTTCATTTCTAATTAAAAAGCATATCTTTAAGTCAATAAAATTATAATTTTAAATTTAAATATATATATAATCCGTTAGCAATATAATGATCTAAATTGCTTATTTAGTTCACATTAATAATAATAAAATTATTTTATGAAAAATAATTTTCAAATAATGTTCTTAATCACAAAATCATATTTTAGAATTGAGATTCAAAACAATAGAAATATTTAATAATTTTTTTCTCTAAAATATTTTTGGAAAACAAAACTTTTAATCTTAAATGGATTAATGAAGATTATTAATCATCAATATCTAAAGAAAAAAAATCATTTAAAATAATGCATAAGAAAATTCTGCTTTGTTTCTATTTGAGGACAATTTTAAAAACAGCTTTGAAACTAATGATCATATTTGTTATATTAGTCACTGGACAGATTCTGTTCTGGTTTAAAGCCAAAATCCATAGTACAGCCAAATTGTGAAAGGTTAATACTTATAATTTAAATGGATGTTTTAAATGGAAAAATATTTGATGTCTGAAGAAAACTTACCAAATGCACCAGAAGTACATCTGGTAAGATCAATTTCAGTAATTTTGAAGAAATTAATGTAAATTTCAAAGCAAAATCAAAAATAATTGTTATTTTCTTTATATAAATAAAAACATGGGTGATGTGGATTTAATAGTGCAGAATTTTTAACACTAGAAATATTATTAGAATATAGATTTCTTTGTTATTTAGCAAAAATAAAATATTAGAAAATTTATGACTGTTATGTTTGCATAAGATGCAATGAAAAGTATCTTAAAAGTGAAAATTTTGTATTTTGTTTTAAATTTTGAAATAAAATACAAATGCTAAAAATAGCATATAATTTTAATTAACACTTTTTTTTTTTTTTGTTGTAGGGGATTCTAAATTTAAATTAAGTTTCATATTTAATCAAATTATTTTTTCGTCATAATGTTTAAAATTAGTTACACAATGTAAATATACAACTCTAGGCCGTAACATTATCATATCATATATATACATCAGAATGTATAGTTATGAAAATTATTTATAAATCTGTTGAAAAAAATTTTAATTTAAACATATCGTAAATTGTTTTGGTTTAAATAATAATTTAACTTTTTATATAAGCATCTTGATGAAAATAAAATTTCATAAAATTATTTTTACTATACTATATTCTTGTAATTAAAGTGCAAAATTTAAACTATTGCCTTTAAAGAATCAACAATTAAATTGAATTTAGTTATCTGGAAAAAATAATTTATTTTAATCAAAAATCAAATTAGAATTTTTCAGTATTCTTTCAATTAGACTTTTTAGGAAATACTTTTCTAAATATATATATACAACTATATTTCAGATAAAGCCAATTAATCATATATCTAATGCCAATTAGAACCAAAGATGTCTACTTTTGATAGAAATTTATTTTTTTATTATTTTTTAATAAAGCTTGGCTAATAAATATATTTAAAAATTTATTTATTGTCTATAAATATTTTAGTAACAAAGACAATAATGATTTTAATAAAAATGCATTGTATTTTATCATGCAAAATTTTATTTATATACTATTTAAACTTATAATGATTTTCTGTATAATAATAGTTTCAACACTTATAAATATTTATCACTACATGTGAAATTCATTCTACTCCATTAAAATTATATATTTTTATGATTCTGAATATCTGATTCAGATTTCATAACACTTTATTAAATTATTTGTTTTTATTAATAAAATTTATGAATAATTCTAAATGTTAAATTAAATAGTCAGTAATGTTAAAAAATTGCATCATATAATTTCTCATACTATTTTCTTAAAATCTGTTATTTATCTTTCAATAAAGTAAACAATAGTAGTAAATAAAAAATTTGAATCAAATATATAAATACCAGACTTATTTTATTATAAAGTTTCATTTTTGATACAATTAAATAATGAATTTGCAATATTTACATACAAGCAGCAATAATGAAATCTGAGCATTGTTTCACATATAAATAACTTTCAATAGCGACAATAGCTTGTAATGCAGCAGCTACACTTTTTTAATGAGGCATCAGTTGTGAAAACTTAACTATTGTAAAAGCACTAATCTTAAAACACAACATGACTATTACATGCATCACATGTTTGTTCTATTTATAGCCATCTATTGGATGATGGCACCTTACATCATCCAGGAGAGGTTATTGTAACAGGATGATGTAATATATTGTTTTTTTAGCTATATATATTAATATATGTAAGTGTTGTAACTTTTTTGAGCACTTTTGTGTGTAAACTTGGAAATTATTTTAAAAACAAAATTTTTTTAGATCAGCTGATAGTGTTTTTTTTATTTAAGTTGATTTAAAATAATATCAAATTTTTATAAACAAAATTTGTTTTTGTTTAAATTAATTTTGTTGAAACAATTCATTTAAAAATTTTTATATTTTTTTTTAGTTAAATTCAATCTAAATTTTAAAAATATTGCTTTAAGAATTGTATTGAGCAATTTAATAAAATAAAAGCTTGTTGATATAATTTTTTGATATCTTAATGCATTTACACTACAATAATTGGCCTTCATTTTAATCTATCAAAATTTATGTAAAATAATTAAATTTCATGATTATTTTATAAATTTATTATTTTTCTTTTAACTGCATATTGTGAAATACAAAAATGATTTTAATAAAAGTGCTTTTCAGTTTTTGCACATGTTTCAAAATTGATATGAAATACAAATATTTAAATAGTTTGTCTAATTTGGAGAACTAAATCAACAATTATATTTGTTACTAATATAAATTTATTGCATTATTAAAAATATGAAGTATAAATTAATGCTGAATTTTTATATGTAATAGAAGAGTACTTATTATAATAATAATTTTGTTAAGAAAATTTTATTTTCTGGTATTGAAAGATGATATACAGAAAATAAAATTTATTAAAATTCCTGTAATTAATCCTTTGACTTCCAGGAAACTGCAAGATGAGTTTATTTGCATTGAGCTGACTAAAGTTTTATTGCAAATAAATTGGTGTCATGTGATACCACTAACATCATTCTTTGATTAGAAAATAATTGATATAAATCAGATTTATATTAGATCAAATTATGGGATTTCTTATTTACAATGGGATTGCATTCAAAATTTTTGGTTGTAATTAAAATTCATCATAACTCTGAACATGATTTTCCATAGGCACAATATTATAAATGGAAGTTACATTTCCCAACCACCAGAAGTCAGAATATTCAATATTCTTCTAAAGAGTAGTAGTATACAGTAATGTGAATAAAGGCTGTTTATTCTTTAAAACAAGAAAATTGTGTATTTTGTGCTTATCAGAATTTTTAGGTGGGTAAAACTAAAGAAAACACAATGTAAAAACAAAACAAAATGCTTAAGTTACTTTCCTGTGTCCAAGTTTCTAGCATTAGCTGTGTGGTAAAGCAACCACCTTGATGAATACAGGTTCAATTTTGGAGTTCAATGAGCCTGGACTCTTCTTGAAAAATGATAATTTTTCAAGAAGAGTCCAGCTCATTGAACTCCATTTTTGAACCTTTCAATTGATTTCATCATAGATGTTGGACCAGTCTATGGGGCTCTAAAAGTGGTCACTGCCAAAAGTAACTGTTAGCAGTTTAATTCAAACTAACCTAATTTTCTAGCAAATATAAGCAACTATTTTTTAATGCTACTTCCTAATCATTGGCTATTATTTAATGCTATCCATTCCAGACCCAACTACAAATTGCCCACATCTGTGGTAGAGCCAGTAGGATTTTACAGTATATGAAACGATGCCTACATTAGGTGTGAGCCAAGCTGGGCTCACACCTAATGTAGGCAAAACATTAGGTGTGAGCCCAAATGTATCCATCAAACATTAGGTGTGAGCCCAAATGTATCCATCAAAAATTTTCAGAAACATGGAATCTGAATTACATGCTTCCATACATTTAGGATGGGGTTGAATGGGTTCATCCTAGCACATAAAAATTTTAGAGGTATCAGATCCAAAATTAAAAACAAATACTACATGGTGGAAATACAACAAGTTTCCATCCTGGCAACTACTTGATAATCTGGTAGATTGGCCACTGTTGTTGCAAAATTATTGATAGCGGCCATTATAAGTACAGGTATAATACTTAGACCATGATTATTTATGAGCTGTCATAAATAATCATGGTTTTAAGTATGGATCATCATAAGTCTGACCCCTTGTACCCTCCATTAGGAATCCCTTGTAGTCAGTTTGCTTTAATAAGACAATAAAATTTTTTTAAAATTGAAAATATATCTAAAATAGAAAATGTAATTATAATATCAGAATTTGTAGTCAGTTTTGTTAAAAATTATTAAACTTGTAATTTTGATTATTTTCAATACAAATTTTTAATTTATAACAATAAAAGATAACGTGTATGTTCTGTTTTTATTTTTTTTATGTCTGTGGTATCCAAAAGTCCATAGAAATTTGCCTTGAAAATTAAGCAGTATATTCCCCTTGATTGCATAGATTTCAGTGCCAGATGTGGTCAAAATTGCTTGGGGTTGGAGTTATTTCTGAATTACAGCAAAAACATCTATTTAACCTTTCAGTAAAGCTTTAAAATATTTATTTGTCATTCTTGAACTTTGGTGCTGCCAGATCTTTTGATTACTTGAAAAGATTTAATGTTGAAATATTATTAATGTACAGAGGGAGAATTTTGGAATGGATCACAGAATGCTGTCATTACAATATTATTTGCACCATTGTTACAATTGTTGTGAGACATTTCAAGCATATCATTGACGTCATATATTTATCACGTATTATAACTTACAGGATTCTTTGTCATATATCAACCACCATTGTAATATAATAGGTACATCATTATCATGCCATTCATTGCATTATTATATTATTGGGATATCTCATAGATATAAAATATGAAGCAAGTGTCATATTTGTTCATATAGTGTATATACAATAAATAATAGGAAAATTTTTTGCAAAAAATGCTGGCAACCTTGCAGTCTTACAAATATACATTGAAATTGAAATAATAATAATTAAAATTATTATGGATTTCATATTTATAGTTTTAAATGCCAATTTAAATAGTTTTTTTATATCATTAAAATATATTTTTATATCTGAAGAAATTTTCTTTTTTTAATACGCCTGATTTATATGATTGATTATATTTAAAAAAATACTGATTTAATAAATTAAAAATAATTATGATGGAAAATTAAAATTTCTTTAAATAATTTACACTTATATTAAAGCTAATTTAAATTATCTATATTTTTGACCAAACATTGGTTTTTATAAATTACAAGCAGTTTTTAAACTTCTAGTTGCATAACTAAAAGTGGTGCACAAATGGAAATGATACAAGCCACACTTTTCATAAAAAAAATATAATAGTAATATTTGCCTAACTGCTTTTAGCATAAATAAATAATAACTATTTTTTTTTCTATGAAGTATCATTAATTTATTAAAAATTAACTGTTTTTATTCTGCATAGTGGAACTTCAATATAATTTCATTATTGAACATCTTAATTGCCACAAAAAAATAATACAATAATTTGCAAATTGTACAATAAATTGTTTTATAAGAAAGTCAGATATACACTATTCTTCATTTATTCAAGTGATTAATAGATTTTATAAATACAGTGATACCTCAAACATAACAAACTTAATTTATTCCTGCTGCAGTTCATAATTCAAAGCTCGTATCTTGAAATCCAGTTTTCCATTTTATCTTATGGAAAATCAATAGTTCCAGATTTAGAAATTTTGAAAACAAAAAAAATATACATTTGTATACAATTATTATTTTTATTTTTGAAATCTTTGATTTTACATGCTTTGTATAAAAATCATCTTCCATTAAATAAAAAAAAATCAGTTTTCTTGTGACTGGTTTTGTTGTTTGGTTTTTGATTTATCATCAATTGCTTCTTTTTGTCTTAGGCTTTAACTTGTGTTGCGAGACAAAAATTAGTTAACAAGGAATTCCATATAACTAGTAATTATTACGTAGATCTTTAATATTATCAAGAATAAGCAGTCTTTATCACATTAACAGTTATATATGCATATTTCAAAAAATAATTGAGATATTTTTATACGAATCTTATAGAAAATATTTTACAAATATAATATATAAAAGTATCACAGTTCGTATCTCGAGAATAAGTTCATATGTAGAGCGGTTCATAAATCAAGGTACAACTGTATATTTATCACTTTCCACCCACTATAGCCCATGTTGCTGATGTGCAAAAAATACTACAAACAGTAATTTTTAAAAACATCAATTTCAAAATTATAAATAATACATTTAAAATTTGATACACCAGTGCCAAGATAAATCTGAAGTTATAAATAACTTCAGATTTATTATATAGTAGGCCCTCATTTAATATTGCTTCAGTTAATGTTTTGCTATTACATTGCTAGCAAAATGGAATAAAATTCTATTTTCTTAACATTTCATATCAGAGAAAATGATGTTAGAATTTATATTTTTATAGAAAATAAGATACCTATTCTATATGAATGCCAACTTAAGTATTCAATATTTCTATGAACAGTATATTATTTAAACTATACAGCACACAGGACATTGGTCTGGATTGATTGAGTGATAACATTTTCCATAGGATCCAGGATTGAATTAGGAACTCATCCTTTAGAATAGGGGTGGCCAACCTTTATAGTTCATGTGTCAATTTTTTCAGTTTTTAGTTAAGATGCACCATACAAACTTATATCCCCTTTTCAGCCCTTTTAAAATATGATAATATGGATATATTTAACAGTTAAACTTTGTGTGTGTGTATAGATTAGACATCTTTAATAGTGCACCACTCCATGGTCACTAAGTGTAATCAAAGTTTAACTTAAGCATATTACGGCTACATAAAGTAATGAAAGCTATAATCAGTAAAAAATTAGAGAAAGATTGAAAAAATTTAAAATCCTTTTAATATGAAATCTGAAGTTCAGCAGCTTAACGAAATAATATACAGCACAGTACTCGCCATTAATTTAGTAACTGAGCAGTCTCATTGGGGTCATGTGCAGCAATCATATGGCCATTATGATCCAATGAGACTGCTCAGTTATCAAAAAGACAATCATACTAATCCAATGATATCGTCCAGATAACATGTCACATAGTCACTGTAACCCAATGAGGTTGCTCAAATAGTGTTAATCTTCCATCTTGGATATTATATCAAGTAATTTACTCCAATTACAATATATAGAATCAATTTCTAATAATCAGTACTTGTCTTTAAATCTTCCTGAGTAAATCCCCTAACAAACAAAAGTTGTTTCATAAAAATCCAATTTCTAATAATCAATATCTGTCTTTAAACTTTCCTGCATAAATCCCCTAACAAACAAAAGTTGTTTCATAAAAATCCATTCAGCCAGTCTTGTGTTATAAATGAACACACGCATTCAGGCATTTCAGATTTATAATATATATAGGTAAATTGTATAAAAATTTTTAAAATTTCCCTCTGGGGTTCAGTGTGCCACTTCTAATCATGCAATGTGCCATTTTTGGCGCAAGCGCCATAGGTTGGCCATCCTTGCTTTAGAATATATGAGGAATAGGTTATATAACATTTTGTTTTATGCCAGACTTATTGATCTATTCTATACAATTCAGCAGTCTTATAAAAGTATTGGCATAAAATATGATATATAGCTAACTATTATATGATGATTTTCAATTGAGATTTAGCTAGGTATAATTAAATCATGCTTTTGTTTCATTTCTTTCTATTATTACACAATACAATAATAATATTTAGATGAGAAAATTACTAAATATTTTTTTCTAATATCAAAATCTAGAAACATAACCAAAATCCCTATTGAACTTATAACAAACATTAGATCAGTGGGGATTTTGATTTCAGTTAAAGTTGTGATTTTCAGGAAGCTAATCCTGATGTTAAATAGATATCAGGGCTATACAGGTTGTCCTCGATTAGTGCAAATAATGGGTTCCACGAATTTCTCGCACTAATCGAAGTATTAACTATTTGTAAAATATGGTAATTGGTTCTTGCTTTGTGAGATTCCGACCATTAGCCAACCTTCACAATGAATAACCATAATACTAACTGTTTAAGAAAAGATCGGAAGAGCGGAGATGAATAACCACAATACTAACTGTTTAAGAAATATTTATTTTCATATCAATGAATAACCACAATACTAACTGTTTAACAATGAATAACCACAATACTAACTGTTTAAAAAATATTTATTTTCATATTTTACATCGGTGTTCATCATCTAAATTAATAATTTACCAGGAATTTTATCTCATACCATCATCAAACCAACTGCCAAATCGAAACCAAAAGAGCATTCATCATCTAAATGAATAACTTACTAGGATTGCGTCTCAAACAATCATCAAACCAACCACCAAATCGAAACCAAAATAGCAAATCGAAAGCGGAAGTTGAGACCTGCCTGCCCGCCAATTCTGGGTCGAGAATTGAGTGGATAGTCCGATCTGCGATTAAGCATTGCAACTATTGAATCAGTAAATTAGTTCCAGGTAGAACTAATTAGCTAAGTTAATGAACCAATGAGAAATTTTTAACAAGTTTTCTATTTGTTTATTAGCAGAATATGACAGCAAAAGATAACAAAAACAAATTTTTTTCACAAGTTTTATTTTAAATAAATCAGGTATTAAACAAAAGAAAATAAATAATATGTGTAACACAGCAGTATAATAGGCAAATAATAGCTAATGGCAAAAAAGCCCATCTTTCTGGTGTTTCACCCCTTCAAGCCAAGTGACTTGGCCATCTTTCTGGTGTTTCACCCCTTCAAAGCCAAGTGACTGTTCTTGAATCTTTCTGGTGTTTCACTCCTTCAAAGCCAAGTGACTGTTCTTGGACTGCTCCTCGTCCGGTTTTTTAACCGAAAATTAACATTAATTTGTTAATTGACATCATAAAATGGGATGGACCTTTGTTAGTAAGACTGATCTATGCTTACAACTTGCATTAAAATGGACCTTTGTTAGTAAAACTGGTCTATGCTTACAACTCGCATTAGACCGAAAATTAACATTAATTTGTTAATTGACATCATAAAAGGGGATGGACTAAACGAAAATTAACATTAATTTGTTAATTGACATCATAAAAGGGGACGGACCTATGTTAGTAAGACTGGTCTATGCTTACAACTCGCATTAATCGAATATTTGTTAGTAAAACTGGTCTATGCTTACAACTCGCATTAAGACCGAAAATTAACATTAATTTGTTAATTGACATCATAAAAGGGGATGGACTAAACGAAAATTAACATTAATTTGTTAATTGACATCATAAAAGGGGACGGACCTTTGTTAGTAAGATGGTCTATGCTTACAACTCGCATTAATTGAATATTTGCTCTCACTAACTGATCGTAAAAGGAGGCGGAGCTTTGTTAGTAAGACTGGTCTATGCTTACAACTTGTATTAATCAAATATTTAGATAATAAGACTGATCTATGCTTATAACTTGCATTAATCAAATATTTGCTGAACTTTAATTTGTTAATTGACATCATAAAAGGGGACGGACCTTTGTTAGTAAGATAATTTGTTAATTGACATCATAAAAGGAGGCGGAGCTTTGTTAGTAAGATGGTCTATGCTTACAACTCGCATTAATTGAATATTTGCTCTCACTAACTGATCATAAAATGGGATGGACCTTTGTTAGTAAGACTGATCTATGCTTACAACTTGCATTAAAATGGACCTTTGTTAGTAAAACTGGTCTATGCTTACAACTCGCATTAGACCGAAAATTAACATTAATTTGTTAATTGACATCATAAAAGGGGATGGACTAAACGAAAATTAACATTAATTTGTTAATTGACATCATAAAAGGGGACGGACCTATGTTAGTAAGACTGGTCTATGCTTACAACTCGCATTAATCGAATATTTATCATTAATTTGTTAATTGACATCATAAAAGGGGATGGATCTTTGTTAGTAACTTTAATTTGTTAATTGACATCATAAAAGGGGACGGACCTTTGTTAGTAAGATAATTTGTTAATTGACATCATAAAAGGAGGCGGAGCTTTGTTAGTAAGATGGTCTATGCTTACAACTCGCATTAATTGAATATTTGCTCTCACTAACTGGATCTATACTTACAACTTGCATTAATCGAATATTTTCTTGCACTAAGTGAAAAACATTATGCTTACAACTCGCTTTAATTGAATATTTACTCACACTAAGTGAAAAACAGTATCATTTTTATAAGTCGCACTAATCGAATATCGCATTATCGAACTCGCACTAATCGAGGCCTACCTGTATTCATAAACTCTACAGTTAATCCTATATGTATTTGTATCCCAATCAACATCTATATTGTATTCAAGATAATATAATATAGATATACTGCAATCTGGTATGACTATCCTTTTAATAAACTGCATTATTTTACCTTCTCAAGATCATAGTTTTTATTGGAACAGTATAAACTGATTTTGTTAATATTTTCATTTTAGGTTTCTTATTCCTTGACAACTAAAATTTTATGTTGTGTTATTATTCACTGTTTATTTATTAGTCCAGCCTAATCAGTTTTTTCATATTTTTCTCATTAATATGTTAAAAATCTAATAGCGCTTTATTATGAAATCCTACTAAATTATTAGCTGGGCCTTTTTTCAAAATATTATTTTGAAATAAACCTATAGTTTTTTTTTCTTGTAAAATACAAACTTACTTATAATACAAGATGGATTCTGTTAGAATATGGAATGCTTTTATCATAAATTATTGTTTGAAAAAATAATGAGAATAATGTTCCATATACATCTAGTTCTTGTTTTGCATATTCTCCATTTACTTTTTTTTTTTTTTTTTTTTTTTTTTTTTTTTTTTTTTTTTTTTTTTTTTTTTTTTTTTTTTTTTTTTTTTTTTTTGAGTTGTATGTTTGAAAAATATATTCCACCTCTCACAAATGTGTGATTTGAGAAAAAAAAATTAAAAATTCTCATCTATAAGATGAATTGTGAAATTGGATGCTGTATTTTTAAGTTAACCATAAAATTTTTGTTTCCACATACAAATTGCAAAATGAAAGATGAATTGACTAACAATCATACAAACACGACACCTATAGGATATCCTGCAAAGGAATAAATGAGTGCAAGAATTTTCTGGACTGCTCTGAATTGAAATATATTTTTTTAAGTTTTTTGTTTTGTTCATTTTACATTGCCTCATCCAACTTTACCTACTGCATAGTGTAATAAAGAAAATTAGGTGTATTAAAAAATCCAATATATTAAATATTATTTATCATCACAGATTTATTGCAAAAAGATATAGAATTTTATCCTAAAACCACAAGATTGTTTTACTTACTATAATTTACCTTATATGCAGTGAAATCATTTTGTTTATTTTGGTATTGCATTCAAACTTGGTACTGTATTAAGCTTTTCAAAAAATGTTCATAAAAGTTTCTAAAAGTTAGATCACATTCAGTTGCCTTATAATTATAAGGTTCATCATAGATTTTATTCATGAATTTACTCTGAATTTGTAAGAGCTTTATAAGTAAAATTTATAATTTTTGAATTCTAAAAATAATTTGAATAGGATTTTTTGGCAAATTTTAACTATTTATTGATTTATTCTGCTTTAGTTGAACATTAGAATTGATTAAAAGTTCCTTTTAATGATATATATATATATATCATATGTATATCATTCTCTGAAGCCATGATGTTAGAACAGAAAATAAATGATCTTTGTTGACAGTTAAATTTATATTTATAACAATCATAAATAAAAAATTATTTGTACTGTCTAGTACAATACACTTTTTGATTAAAAAAAACATATACAGGTTTCCTTCATTATGAATTTCAAATTAATAGTTTGTGTAATTTTTATATATATTTTTTTGAGTTGCAAAGAAAATTTCTGTTTTTACAAAGAAATCATTTCATCATCAACCAATTAATCTATCATTAAATTTGTTTAAATCAATAATTAGGCTTTATTCTATATAATAATTTATATCTTAATAAATTTTTCTTGAATATTGGATCTTGAAATTGTTTCATTAAAAATTCTATTATTCAAATATTAAAAATATTAATGATATGAATAATTGATTTTTTTATTTTCATTTCAAATTTATTACTGTATATATTAAAATTATATTAACTTTCACATGCCAATAGCAGCATATTTGTCATATAATTATTGCATTTTTCAAAAACTTTTTTAGTTTAAGCTATTTAGCACATTGTTATCTGGCTGGGGTGAAGTGGGATCAAATTTAGGTAGCTGCAACAGACCTCTATAAACTAATCTTGTAACTTTTTGGTTTTTATTTTTAAAAATAGAAAGGATTTATTTCGCATAATGGAACAGAAATAAATCTTAGATTATATTTCATAAGTTTGTAATTAATTATCAAAAAAATATATATATTTGTTAGTGACTCTATACTATAACAGAAAAAAGTGAAGAATTCCACATTATAACTGTAAGTAATCATATTTTACTTATATTGTAACAAATCCTAAATAATAATATTTGTTAAATGCAGATTAAATTGTATTTTGTAAAGATTTCACATATTTTAAAATATTGTATTGTTTGCTATTATTTAGAAAAAAGTATAAAAAATAAAATTTTACATACTAAAGGGTGAAACTTGCATTAAACTATAACACATGATGACAGCATTGCACATAAAGATAGACCAATATGAAATTTGTGTGGAAATTCAATGAATATAGTTTTAAATAAATCCATAAGATGTACAGGGCTGGGCAACAAATGTAATTTCCAATAAATTTTATTCCATATGGTTCTGGCTGCAATTTATTAATTAATAGTATAGAACAATGATTGCATATTATTTTAGATAAGTATATGCTCTAATATAATTATCAACATTTTTTTACACATATGCAAATTTGCTCTAAGGCAGCATTTTATCTATGACAATGTTATAAACTGTTAATCCTTACCATTGCAATCCTTTGAATAAATGAATTACTTTACTTTAAAATTTAATTTTTTGTAAAATTTCATCATAAGTTGTCCTTGACTTACAATGTTTTGATAATGTTATAAGTCGTAAATGACCCATAATAGTAATAATTTTTGTAATAATAACATATAATGGAATATTGAATCCTTTAAAATAGTATAATCGTTCAGATTTAATTTGAGGTCTTCAGGGCTATAAAATAATTTGGAATTGAACCAGATCTCCAAGGTGTATAATCATCCAGAATTAAACCCAGATCTTCTATGTGGCAAGCAATTGCTTTAATACATTTTTAATAAAATAAAAGGTATTTTAGCTGTGTATATCACCAGCTCTTAAAGCAGGAAATTTCTGCTTTAAGAGCTGGTGATATACACTTATAATTACCATGAAACAGCATAGTGAGTTAATATATTCGAGTATTTTAGCCAATATTCTATGAAAATAGCCAAGTTTGGAATATTATAAAGGCCATCATAAGATCAGAAATATCATAAGTTAAATGATCTTAAATAGTACACCTGCACATAATATACTTTAAACAAATGGAATTTAATGCTAACTACTAAAAAATTTAATATAATTTTTGGAAATTAATTATCAGAATTAAAGTTTAATGAATTGCATATAAATTTAAGATATTTTACAAAAAGTCATAAATTTTAATGAAAAAAAAAACCACTGATTTATATCTTTATTGGCATGTTAAACTTAAGGCTGACCACAGATTAATGAATCAGTCAAAACAGGCTAGAATTAATTGTGCTTAGGGCCGTTTGCACGACTTTCGGTTTAATCTGCAGAATAGCTATTCTGTAGAATAACTCTAACCCATTCGAAAATCTAAAGATTAAGTACAGAGTGTTGCACGACGTAAAAGATAGCTAATCCGAGTTTAATATTCAGTAGCAAAGATGGCGGTGCGCAGACCAAGAAAAATTTTCGGTTCAAGACTTTTAGGTTCTACGCATTTATTGTTATGAATAATAAAAAGCTCTTATTTTATTAATTTCTTTCGTGTTTTGAAGTCAGATAGATTATACGAATCTTAAGAAGAGTAATGATTTATAATTTTAATGTATTTCTTCTTAAGGTATTTACTATTTTCTATATTTGCAGCTCGGCTTTTTAAGATGTCGGCACGTACCGGTTTAGATATTGTATATGGAAAAATATAATTTCATCGTTCATTTTATCGAATCCTGCACCATATAGAAGTGCAGTTCTTTTGGAAAGTTTTCTCTACTCGTCGTTATCTTTCGATTGGTACTATTTTCATTCATATGGCGCTAATGTAAAATTGTACCTTATTTTTCTTTTCAAATGATAATTTACTTTATATAATACTTTTTCCTATACATGTGCAATCTTTATGAAATAAGAAGTGCAAGAACGTAAAAATAATAGGATTCTAACACGATTTTTTATAGGATTTAATATATTATTTCTGGAAGCAATCTTCTATTTTTTACCATTGATACAGTATATTTTTTACACGCATTTTTCGGGAACGTACCTTGCATCTATCGTGTAAAAACAGAATTAAGTGTACTGTATATGATGCATAATTAAGCATACACTAGCACAACACTCGAATACTTTGTGATAATGGATATACTATCTTAGATCTGAAAATATAGATCTTTATTTCTAGTTTATTATTCTTGTACATCAACATATGTGGTTATAATATATATATATGTATATATAATATGTTAATAACAATTTACTTTATAAATTTAAAATAAAATAACAAACTTTTGATTTATAAAGTGCATATTCTCTTTTTCTCTTTACCTCTCTGACAATAGCCATAAAATCGTTGATTTTATTAAAACAAAACCTCACATGAAAGTTATCATCATTATAAACAATAAATCTGTATCTTTCTCGGAAATATCCGTTCTGTATTAAAATAAATGTAATTCAAATAATCTAAATTGAGATCATTTTCAACTTCGGATTCGGAACTACTGTAGTCTGCCATACTGTTTTGCTAGATAATCTGTAGAATAAATTCTTAACCCACCCAAATTCGGCCGGTTAAGTTAGTCGGTAGTTTATCCTAGAGATTTGACATCGTGCAACGCAACAAACTAAATCTGCAGATTAAAGCCTGTTTTAATCTGCAGAATAAGACTTGTGCAACCGGCCCTTAGTGAAACAAGCACAATTAATTCTGCTCAAATAGCAATTAACAAGTTAATACAAACCAATTAGTCACAAGATGTGACAGAACAACACATGTAAACAGATTATTAATCTCATTTAGTTTTGTCTGATTTTGACTAAGGCTATTAACAGTTAGTCAAAAATCAGACAACTCATTAAGATCAGATAAACAAAAGAATAGATGTAAACACAACTAAGTCTCATGACTGATAAATTGGTCTATGCTAACTTGTTCATTACTGTGTGACCTATTTTTATTAAATGTAATTTTTATTTTATTTTTGCTCTGACTAATCAATCTATGATCAGTTTAAGTTAATAACTTCTCTTGGAAATACAAATTGAATGACTAGAAAGACTAAATTGGTAATAATTACAGTATTATAATATAGTTGCATTTGCTGCAGTGCTTTTTGACTGTCTTAACATTACCAGATCAAATGGAAGTGATTTTATACAACTCAAAAACTGATTAGAAATTTCTATATTGAAATTAATGGGAAAAAATTTCTGCTTTCTGAATTTTCACCTTTTTTTTTGAAATATATTAAAATGAAGGATATCTGTATATAGAGATCTGAGAAATAAAAAATACAAACAATAATAAAATAGTATTTCTCTTCAAAAAGACTTTAATAAAGTAAAGTTTTGATGAATTTTAAAAGCAATTATGTTAAATCTAGAGTAAACAGGGACAGATTTAGGCATGGTCTTTATGGGCTGCAGCCCAGGGCCCCCTTCACAGTCAAAAACTAAAAACAATTTAAGAAAAAATAAATTATACAAAATTTTTTTGTACATAGATAAACTTTAAATCATTGGTATGCAACCCTATTGGATTCGAATAAAATATCAAATATCAATGTTTAAATGACAGTAAATAGTAAATACAGCTCAGTCGATAGTCAGTAAAATCAAAATATACTTTGTCATTTGTCAATTATGCAAATAATGTGGCAATGTCAGAAAATGTGAGTGCAAGTCTAGTTCCTCTAAAGATGTTAGCTTAGTGTAACTCAGCATTTAACACTTTAGGTTAATTGGGTAAGTCCCCAAACAGTGTTAATCCAGGGCCCCCAAAGTTAACAGTCCACCCGTAATAGTAAGAATGAGCTTATGTACTTTGTTTAATTGGTATTAATAGTGATCACTTTTATGGTTTCCATATTATTGAAAGATGTTTTAAATAAAATTATAGTTATATTCATTAAAATTTAATACGTACTTATTTTATTTATATAAAGTACCGGTAAATAGTAAAATATATTTAATCCAAAATTATTCATAAATTTCAAAATAAATAATGAATGTTTGAATAATGCAATTAGCTTAGTTATCTGATATGTTTGATGTTTGTTTGTGTTCACATGGAAAGCCAAGTATTAATTAATTATATTCTTAATTAAATAATTATTTTCATGCATTTTATTAATAAATATAAAAACCAAATTTAAGATTGCATTTCTGATGGTAAACTTATAAATATTTATCTAAAACAAAAATAATAATTAGAAAATTAATTCTTTTGTATATTTATGAAGAAATAATAATTGATATTTTTAATTTTAAAAAATTTATGAATACGAAGAAACAAATTGATTAATAATAAATATTTATTTTTTAAGAATTCAATTTTATTAAAAGAAAAGGAAAAAATATATAATTTTTCAATAAAAACAATAATATGGATATAAATTTTCATCATTTTTATGACTGCAATTATAACAGGGTGACCATTTGACACAGATTTTTCAGAAAAATCTTGGTTTTTGGTCCATTGTCCTACATCAATAAATGTCCTGGAAACATCTCAGATTTCAAAATCCACTGTTTTCAAAATGAAGTTTCTTATTTTCTTGAAATTTGCATGTTAAAATCAGCTATGTTTGGTAACATTATTTAAAATCCAAATTAAAAATTTACCTCAAATCAGTATCGTCATGTCTATTCTGACACTTGTCAATATTATTTTATTGTTCAACTTCTAATTCCACTTCAATATATTATGGCTTTTAATTATTACTTTAAGAAGTGTGTTATTGTTAATTAATAAAACAGTGAATCTGATAAGTCAGTAAATATACAAGTACAAAAATATTTAAATTATACTTCCAGTTGATTTTTCTTCTTCTGGATTGATATGAATAGAAAATAGGCAATGTAAATTATAATGAATAAGAAATCAGGAAATTTATAATGAATAAGAAATCATGGGATAGGTAGAAAGCTAAGAGTCTTCTGAATCTGCATTTGAAATATAAAAAAAAAAATTTCTAAAAAAATTCACTTCAAAAACACTCATTATTATACTAGGATTGATTACAGTAAAAATTTTTAGTCTTCATTAGTATAATTAATTTATCTTGGAAGTCAAAGAATTAAACTGAAAAATAATTTGAGAGATAAATTTCTGAGGAGAATTAATGCAATTTATTTGATATGATAGGATTTTCTTCTTGTAAATCATGATATATATCACAGGTTAATAAATTTATAACTTATATAAAATTAATAATCGTGAAACTAATAGTTTTGATAATTTGTCAAATTATTTATCTATTTTATTATATAATTTTACAGTTTATATAAATTATATTTCTCATGATTATTATTATTTATAACATGATATATATCACTTTAATTACATATTAGATAAGCAATATGTAATTAACAGACAAAATTCTTCCGATTAATCTAATACATTATCATCATTAGAAACATTTCCATAAATTTATAAACTAAAAAACAAACTTACAATACTGCAAAATTATAACATTTTTAAAAAATTACTTCACTATAAGCCAATTTTTTGGTTTTCTAAGTTTATGAAATTTTTCCACTCAACTGAAAAATACTCAATGAGAACTACTATATTTATGATGAAAGATCAAGATGCAAATACCTTTACATAAATGCCAAGTTTCTTCAATTAATTTTGAAATTAAATATTAATTGCTGAAAACTGTAAAATAACAACAATATGTGAGATAAATAAATTCATAAAAAATTGTATCATTAGAAAAAGCTGTATTTTAAATATTAATTATCCTTGAAAAATCTATGTAATGAGACAAGAAAGAAATCATCATAAAAAATGGATTAATGATTTATAATAATGCAATTTATTTTTCCATGGACTTTGAATAGAAATTAGCAAGCCAAATTAATTTTGCCAAAATTTTTATTTCTTTTTTAGGTAATATCCAGTTAAAAACAGAATATCAAAAATATCCACAAATAGAAGAATATAACCATTTTCAAATGGTTTAACATCATATTTAAATATTTCAACTTTTACTAAAACTTCTATCTTATTATTTCAAATAATCTTATAGTTATAACATTGTATTTGAAACATATGTTCTATTTATAGTATTGTCCGTTTCAGGTTCGTTCTGTTGATCCTCGTATAACTAGATTGGATCCACGCATTAGTTTGAGAGATCCTCGACTGCACAAGATGGCTCCTGGCACAACTGCTTCATCTGTTGGCCAAAATTCTGTACCTACAATTGTAACATTTGGAAATAGACATAGGCCAGGTGCAGAATTACAAAATCCTCCAAATAACCAAGTGAATTTTACAAATGCATCTCATACACCATCTAATTCCCAATTAAAATTTGGGTCCTCATCTCATTCCATTTTACAGCCTTTTACTACAGTTGCGAAATCAGATGTCAGTGTTAGTAGTGTACCTACAAAAACAGTTTCTTCAGTACCATCTGAAAATTCCATTTCACAGTCTGTTAGTGGAATTAAAACTGTAAATCTTCAATCTTGTTCGACTGAAACTAAAAGTAATATTCCTAAACACTCTATTGTACATTTACGGAATGCTGAAACTTCCAAAACTGCTGGCAAAAAAACAAAAAAAGATGATGCACAAGATATTAAAAGTAATGAAGAAACACCAAAGAAGGGAACAAGTCCAAAGAAATCTGGATCAGGAAAGAAAAACACATCAAATAAAAAAAAGAATTTTGATCTTGATGATAAATGTTCTAGAGATAAAAAGGAAATTTCTCCTAATAAAGGAAATATAAATAAAAGTATATCTAAAGAAAAAGATAATAAAACAAATGAAAATGAATCAATTAATACACAGAATTTGGATAATAAAATAAGAAAAAGACGAAACTTAGATAAAATTTCTAAAAACAACTGGGAATGTGAAGAAAACTCAAGACGTGAAAACACAAAAATTCATAGAGGTGCTAAATCTCAATTAAAAGTTATTAAATCTGATGAAATTGATCAAACACGAAAAATTTCTGATAGGGAGCGATCTCGTTCACCTGCGAAAAAATCTGAAAAACATTCTAAAAAGTCTGAGAATTTGAGATTAGTTAATCAAGAATTATCTAATAAATCTAAAATTAGTCAAGAATTGAAAAATAGAGTAAGTGAATCAAATGTAATAACAAAAAAAGCAGATTCTTGTACAAAAGACCAAACAACAAGAGATATAGATTTAAGATTATTATCTAATACACCTGAAAAGATTACATCACATGAGGGACATAAATCAGTAAGCAAAAGAGATTTAGAACAGAAACTTTTAAAAGATGATGAAAGTAAAGAAAATACTGAAGAACCACCAACTAAAAAAGCAAAAGATGAAAGAAAATTAGATAAGTAAGTAAATTAATATTTTTAAATTCTATAAATTTGTTTAGTATCCAATAAAAATTCATTTCTAAAATTTTTTAAAAGTTAATTAAATTTAATAACTTAAAAGAATTTAAGTATATATTAATACAAAGCATTAAAATGAAATGCGTTAATATATTTTTTGAATTTTGTATTTCTTTTTGCATATATTTGTAAGTAGTTATTTAAATGAAAGTTCTTACTGGTGAACTTTTACTTTTTATTAAAAAAAAGTATTGAATAATTAATAAGAATATAATTGATTTCATTTAAAAACTTCAATTACCTCTGTATTAGGTCCGAATGCATTTGAGGCCTAACACATGTTACAGTACATTACTGTATTTGTAGGTTATAAATGCAAACATTTTAGTTTTACATTATTAAAACTCCATATTACTTGATTTATTTTTTTGTATATTTATTGATCTTAAGTATCATATTACTAGTATGATATTGTTCTATGCAGCATTGTTTCTTTTTCAGTCAAGGACAATATGGTCTCATATTGTTGTGTAGTTGAAACTACTGTAATTCACCTAACCCCAGTACTTTTTAATTCAGAATTTTTGTAAAAAATTGTTTTCCAACTTATGCAAAAATCCAAGTTAAGTAAAAATTTCTGTCCCAATTATTTATGTAAGTCAGGGAATGGCTATATATGTAAAATATAATTGCATTGGTTTTCAGGTGGCCGATTAAAAAATTTTTCTGACACATTAATAAATGTTTATAAATCACAATAATGAAAGGATGTTTGTAATTGTAAAAAAGTTATTATGTTGTCAGTTAAACATTTACTTTTATATCATGAATGGACTTTATAATGTGAGAATGATTCTAACATGTCTTGAGCTCATGATAAATTTGTGGGAGCTATGGAAATAGAAATGATCAAATTTGTGTTTTTATCTCAAGTATTGTTATAAAAATTCAGTTTCATTTAAGATCCAATGTACTCAATAAATTTCTATGTAGAAATGAAATATCAAATTTTGAAAAATTATCATATGAATGGACTAACATGACAATACTAATAAATATTTTTTCAAATATGTTCCAAAATCAACAGTTTGACTAATAATACAGATAATCCTCAACTTACAATGGGATTTGGCTTTACTGTAAACCCCACTTTTGTAAGTCAGAAGTTGACAGTGCCCAAAATTTATGGATTTCTTACTACTAATGTTTACTAGAACATTAAACATTATCTTAATAAACATAATGAATACAAAACTGTAAGAATCAGACATAAAAAAAATAAGATTTCCATTTATCATATCATTGGGCCTGCGACTCGAATCCTGGAATTGCATTGGCCATTCACAGAATTTTTCAATGACATTACTGTCATAAATATGAGTGGTCCTTCACTGAGTTTAGTTGAGGATTATCTATATAAGTAAGTAGTATCTCTGTATCTCTGAGGGATAGATTCCAAGTCCTTCACTGATAAATTAACATACCGAATAATAGCAAACATTATGTTATATATACTTATGATAAAATTTAATTTATAAATTAGATTCAATAAGACATTAACAACAATAACTAATAATAAAACAGAACAGCTATAATGATGATAGTTATCTGAATGTGCCCCCCCTCTCTCTAAAATATTTATTATACTGTATTCACCCTAATTCTTAAGATGATGATATGATAACACAATGCCTATATGATGAAATAAAATGAACTTAAATTATGAATGTATTTCTGAATTCTCTGTTTAATTTTTTTGGACTGCTGTCAATCTGGTTAAATGAAACAGAGGATAAGAGAATTTCACAACAACAGATATTTTTTAACAACGTAATTCTTTTGTGTAACTTAATAGTTGTCTGCTTTCCATAGTTTTTATTTTTAGAAACTGATTGCTTGCTATTATATTTTTAGGTTACTTGTTATATTTATATCAATGTGTTTTCATTGTTTGAATTTGTCTAATTTTTAAAATCATTTTTATTTGGGAGAATAGCAAAAATCCCAAAAGAAGCAATCAGCTTTATACAGTAGATATAAAAAGTTAGAAATTTAAATGTTTTTCTAAGAACTCTCAATTTATTAAAGCTGTCATACATTGTCATGACGAAATTCAAATTTTACCAGTTCACATTTCTGGAGATTTATTTCATCTTGTAGATGACTTAATACTTCCAGATAATTCTCAATGCTTTAATTAATCATTTAGGTTCATGAAATGAATTCATAATGAGAACTGTATTGCAATAAAATAGATGAATTATCCCTTTATCCTCCTGTATTTACAGAGATCCTACTTATTTATACAGGGAGTTCTTGACTTATGACCACTCATACTTGACAACAAATGTTGTCGAAAAATTCTGTGATTGATCAATGCAATAATTGAAAAAATTATCAACATATTATATATTTGAATACATTTGTTATTTTTTTGAAACAGCGAACAGGCATTCTTCCACTGAGATTTTTGTTTTAAAAAGTTGTCATTCTCATTCATATGTTAAAGATTTTTCTTTCTTTTTACATCTTGTATTTACCCTATTTGTATGTGTGTAAAATGTTCGTAGAAACAAATGTATATATTTTCATTGTAAAAAAAAAAAAAAAAAAAAAAAATGAATCTTTTAGTATAAGCACTTCAAAAAAAAAAAAAAAAAAAAAAAAAAAAACAGCATATTCTACATTATTGTACCATATACTATTTCTTTTTAAAAATTTATTGAATATTCTGAGTTTTTAGCAGTTATGACTCATAACTTTCATGTACAGTATTGAGTCTCAAGAGATCATCTTTAGAGTTACAGTAGTTTAAATTAAGACTGAAAATTAAAACCATTTTCCTGTTGTAAGTTGAGATCTCTGCATTTATAATATCTTTCTCATTTCCTTCAAGTGGTTTGCCACATTTTCTTCTGGCAGGAAACCTTTTTTTTCCCCCCCGTTGAAGGAGTAATTATACTTGTCTGAGTAATTATAAGTAAATGAATTGAATGCTTTATCATCTGTTTTTAAAATATTAATTTATTAACAATATTGCTTATATTTACAACATTTAAATTATGCTAAACATTAAAATATTTAATTAAAGTAGTATTTTGTGTTAATAAGATGTTAATTTATTAACAATATTGCTTATATTTACAATATTTAAATTATGCTAAACATTAAAATATTTAATTAAAGTAGTATTTTGTGTTAATAAGAGAATTTTCATATCAAATAAATGAAACGTATTTGTCATAAATTTGTTGGCAAAGTTTCATTTGTAAAAACAACATCCATCAACTTTAGAAGTATTATTTATTTAAAATAAATTTTCTATTCGTTTAAAAAAATCAGTTATATTGGTTTATTTTTGATCTTTTATTACTCCAGTTTTTTTTTTCTTTCTTTCTTTAAAACATTAAATAAATAAATAAATAAATATACGTACCCTTACTTCCCGCTCGCTTTGCTCCAGCGAGTAAAGTTGAAAACCGGGGTACTTTTATCGCTACTCGCTCGATATTTTACTCTCTGGCTAGTAAAATCGCATTGTTATTGTCTCTTTATATTCGCATAAATATTCTGCCTATCTACATTTGGCCTAATAAACACCCTGTTGAACTATGACAATAGGTATCATTTATGGCCTTTATTTGCTCATCATCGACTTCAACTGGACGTCCAGAGTGCTCCTCGTCTTTTAATAAAAAATCACCCGAACGAAATTTGGCGAACCAGTTCTGACACCAGTTCTGACACCATTCTTTTAAGGCTTCATCACCATACACAGCACGTAACTTTTTGTGAGCTTGTGTTGCATTACTACCTTTACGAAAATAAAAAATCAAAATTTGACAAAAATGTTCGCTTTGGTTCTCCATGTTTTAGCTTATTACACACACACACACTATTTAGCAGATCAATGTAATTTTGCTACTGAATGTTTCATAGAGGACCAAGTAATAACATATCAAAAGATCTTATCTGTGCAAATATGTAAAACATGCATAAAAATACAAATAATGCTACCTGTTAATGAAATCCGCAATGACAGTTTCCAACCCAATATATCTAATAATAAAATAGTGTATTTATCCTGCTTCAAGTGCTTGTTGTGATTTCTTGTGTTATTAGAAGCAGCAGAACTCACTTGTTTATAGCTAAAAATATTCCTCTACTTAAGAAATTTTGCACAGAACATTGCATCTTATTTTTTAAATTTTTGAACAATTCAAAAATTTTATAAAATTTTTTAAAATTATTATAGAAAGTAATCTAGCAAACAATTTATTATAAAATTACATAGTTTTTGATGTTTTATCACAGTATTTCAAAATGGCAAGCTTTTACTAAAATCATTGCCTTATAAATCAGACTTATATTTGTCTGAAATAAATAAATAAAAAAATAAATGACACTATTAATCAGATCATTAACATACACTACTGATTAGATAGTATATATCACCACTTACTAATCAATTTGAAAATGGCATTTAAAATAAAACGACCAAAATAAAAAATATATGTAGTGTGTTTGATCATATGAATAAATTTTGGGTTGCAAAATTTCTAATTTATGAATGAATCTTGGAAATGCATTATTTCTATTATTAGAGACACTCTATGTATTATGTGTAACTTTAAATTGAAACTTAAGTCACTTTTGCTATAATCATTTGATTGAATATTTATTATTTTCAATATAAAAGATTACTAATGTTTTCCTATGTTTATTAATTTAGAAATAAAGCAAAGTGTATATATAAATAAGCTAAATGGTGCTCTCCTCTTTTGCTATCAATTCTATGGGGGCTATGTCCTCTATTCTTCTGTCTGCGGATAAGGCAGTTGCCTGAACTCCAATCAGCTGATTTCAGGAGTACCTCTCCATATATGAAACATTTTTAAATGAATTATCATATTAAAAAAAAAGTCTTTATCTTTGTATATTAATTTTGAATAGCTATTTTCAGAGTTATTAAATACTAAGCTTAAAAAGGCTATTTAAATAGAAATCACAAGCCACTCATGGCAAAAGATATTGAAGTTAGCTTGACTAAAAATATGATGTAAACTGCAAAGACCCTTAATTTTAATTCATCAAGGCATTAATTTTTTATTTTATTATTATTTAAATATTTTAAAGCAAAGAAATGATAAGGTTAATTAGAAAAATAAACCTAATAATAAAAAGTTTATTTTTTAAATAATCAAACTGCCAAAAGATATTGCATCATTCATCAACATCATCATTTTTTTTAATTGTTTTATGTTGTTAAAATAAAAAATTTTCGGATTTTAAATTTTTTTCCTTTGGATGTAACCTAATGTTATCTCAATGCCAAATTTGAAATTTATACTCCTAGTAATTAGGGCTGGGAATTTTCATTACTCATGCACTTAGTTATACTATCGAAAATATATATAATATATATATATATACACACACATACTAGCATAATAAATAATATCTATTACTTAAAAAAATTTTGATAAATTTTAAACAATTTTCATTTACTATTATTTGAGAAATATTTTATATTTTTTTTTAGTTTATTTGGAATTCAAGATCAAGATTACAGGCAGATATCTCAGATGTCCGATTTAAATCTAGATAAAAATGGAAATCATAAAGGTTGGGCACAGTATAAAGCGATTCATCCTGATGAATTCAAGAGTCCTTTGAGACCCTCTAGAGAAAATATGGATGCTTCAATGGGTATTCTTTTATATAATTAAATAATATATAAGCATTTTCTTAATGTGTATTGTAAAAAATAATTTCTTGTGACTTTAAATTTCATCTATTTTGAATTTTTTGCTTATAACATAAATTTATTAATTATTTTATGACAAATATTTGCATTTGTGAATAAAAATTTTTCAATAATAAAAAAAAAAATTTATATTTTGTGAAAAACTATAAACTTGGAGAAATTTCTCCAAGTATATAAATAATTAATAATAAAATCATTGAATTTGTTTATTTGGTTAAAGTTTTTGAATTTTTTTTTATTATTATAGAGACTCATTCTCTCTAATTTTTATCAAAAAATAAATTGAATTTTTTTTATCAAATATTTGTCATAAAATAAGCTTTTATAATTTGTAAATATATTTTTATCTATATTTTATTAACAAAAAGAATCAAAATTTGTTATAATCAAGTAAATCTACTAATTCCAAAAAACAGCACTACACGCAGTATAGGGTGCGGAAGCACCGAAAACGTTAGTGCAGAATTTAATAAAGGAAAAGTTGTAACTATAATCAAACTACGGCGACATAGCACGTCGTGTTTCAAACATCGGGTGGACTCTCATCCTCAATAACAATAAATCGTGGGGGGATACATGCAGGTGTCTGATGGATAGTTGACACCTAGCTCGGAGAACATTCCAAGGAAGTAAACATCTTGGTTCACAGCCCAAGAAAAAGGGTCAAAGAAAGTCCAGAGTATTTAAGAGCTTAACTGGGGCTTGCTCTTTTTACTCACTCGCCAATTTCCTCGTCGTTCTGCCTTCCTGGATTTTCCGTTCGTCTCTCTCTTCAACTCTTGTTTTCCTAGACTGTTAATCTTCAGATTATTCCGGCGTAACGCCGAGATTCGTATTAGATTCGGAGGCCCGGTTGAATCTTCTTAACTCTCCAACTATCAGCTGATTTCAACCTGTGCATCATTTTCCTTTCATCTGATTATATTGGACTCGGAATAATTCAAGTATCTCTCTCAAATGTCACAGGTTGTTAATCATAATCAGTTTGTAAGTCTCTCTAAATAAAGGAAGTTGTTCTTGTTGAATGTCGTCTCTGTTTTATCAGTCGACTCTCATTACCCATCCTTTCGCACATCTTTCACTGCTTTAGGCCAATGCCTGTCTCTTTTGTCTTTGGGCCCGCGGGTCGTCAGGCCTCACAGAATGTACTTAAGTATATCATATGACGGGGCTAAGCTTGCACCAATCAAATATACAACAAAAGTTACCCATGACCTTAGATGTTAAAAAGAATTTTACCTTGTTTACAAAACTTCAAAATGATAAGGAACCATATAACAGCCAGCAATGCTCTGGGATTTATATTATACCTATTTGCAATATAACACTTAAATCAACCTGAAGAATATGTAGGCGTAATATTTAGGAACTTAAGGATCAAAGAACATCAACATAATATAATAAATGGCAATCTCTATACTGCCCTGGTTAAGAGGTTCTATGAGTATAACTTGTAAATTGTATGTAACAAAGCAAAATTTGTGAAATCTTGCTCAAGCAATAAAGATTTATTCCTAGAAGAATCATTAATAATAGCACAGAGAAAGAAATTTGCACTAGTTATTAATAAACAACTAAGAGTGTCCAATTCTAAAGCATGGCAATATTGCATAGATTATAATATATAATTATTATGTCAATTCAGTATAGATAGTTTATGATTTTAAGTTAAATCATTTTATGTATTTTAGTATTTATTACTTTGTTATATAACTAAAATTTATATAATTATTTTTGTTTAATGTTGCAAGCCATTATATAAATGTAATCAAATATACATTTGACTACATTTAAATTTTTATATTCTGAGAATAGAAAACTGAAGATGATCTTGCTAAAAGATTGAAACCATTTTTTTAAAATAAATGTTTATCATTATTTTTTGAACTTAACTGCAATTAGTCTTTTGTTTTTAAGTATTTACTATTATAATATTTTGGATGTCATTTCTATAATGAAAAAGAAAAACTACATCTCACAGTTCAAATCAGTTATTTTTTTTTCTTAGATTTTTTTCAGAAAAAGACAATTTATGATTTGAATTGTGAGGTATAGTTATTTTTCTTTCATGTTATGGTAATATTATAAATATGCATTATTATATTATATATAAAGAAGATCCAAAAGTCAGTAAATATTTAAAAATTTGTATTTCAGTAAGTTTTTAATATATAGTACTGTGATTTGCACAGAAATGCATAAAATTATAGCGTGTCTTTTTAAAGAATAATTTTTTTTTAAATGGGATTTTGGTTACAATTATACGTTCCACCAGAAGATACATGATCTGTAACAAAACACAAAGTATCTTAAGACAATAAATGTTCAATTATGGAGGCAGTCATTATCAAGTACTGCCTGAAGATGAAGACATTATGGACAGTATTAAGCAACATTTCTGCAAGTATCATTTCAATAATGCTTTCAAAATTGCCAATGATTTTGGATGATTTCTGTATATCAACTTCTGATAGCCTCATAACTAGGGTTTGAAAGTTACTGATACAGTGGTACCTTGGTTAACGATGGTCTCAGATAACGACGTACTTGGTTAACGATAAGTGGTTGTAAGAAAAAAATGTTTTGGTTAAAGATGCAGGCTTTGGTTAACGACTCCTGATTATGTGAACTTCTGACAAAATAGATGATATTTTATACAGATGAACTATTGCCTTAGGCAGAAACTGGGTATGGAAATTATATAATATGCATATGGTAAAAGTAGCATGCCCCAAAGGGCATGCTACTTTTGCTTTTTGGTTGCCATTTTGATTTTTCTGATTTCATAATAGACTATGAAAGGTTTACTAAAACCCTTACTATTTTTATTAAATTTTACTAAAAGTTTTATAAAGACTATGAAAGTTTTAGTAAAACTTTATATTACATTATATAGCTACATATGTGGGGATGATATGCCTTTTCATGAGTGTTTAGCATTTATTTATTGTAATTAAGGTTCATATTTTAAATTTTTTTGATACTTTATAATTGAAAAAATTTGTAAATCCATGAACTTATTGAGCAGGAATTCATAAATTAAGAACTGCCTGTATATTCATGCTTATTATTTTCAGCATTTGCCTTACTTTTAACGCAGTTTTTGGAGTGCTTATTTATCAGCTGATTCTAATCTGAATTATTTATCAGCTGATTCTGATCTGAATTGACTAGTACCATTTTGTTACTCCTGCTCAGTCTGATTTAGGCATACTGCTATTGTATACTTAATAAATGATAGTGTAAATATGTTTTTAGGCTCTTATTTGCATTGGTATGTAAAAAAGACTGTGTTTCATTTTAAGATAATATTCACTTTATTGGCAGTGGTTTAAATATCCAAAGTCAAATTATTACATTAGGATTCAAATTTGGCTTTGGATATTTGTTTTGTAGATATTCCTCTAGTTAGCTTCAATTAGAGTTTGAAATATGACCTGCTATATTAGCAAAATATGTCTATACTTTCATATAAAAAATAATGCATTATAATTTTTGGTCAAGAATCAGAACTTTATATTCAAATTGTTAGAATTGAAATGGATTATTGATTTATATTGAGTAGTGAATTTTAACTTATGTGTTTTTCAGATACACTATGTTTATTATCCCTCTATTAATAAACATAGCTTGAGTGATCACTGCATATAAATTATCTAATCTTCTGAAAAATTAATATAGTGGTACCTTGGTTAACGATGGCCTCAGATAATGACGTACTTGGTTAACTCTATTTTTTATGTAAATTTAAAAGGAGATAGTAAAAATATCTTAAAAAGTTGCAGTTTCACTTTTTACATTTTTATTAATCTATTAAATGTTTATATACTTCAAAAAAAAAAAAGGACAACTCTTATAGAAATCACAAATTCTCCATTTTTGCTTTTTGATATGAAATCAAATTAAAAATTCAGTTTTTCAATATTTTGTTTCAATATTGTGAAATGAAATATACTGAGTAAATAAACTGATTGATATATTCTTAAAAATAGAGAATTTAACAGACAAATTTAATTTTCCATCAATTTGTTTCAAAATTGCATCAATTAATCACAATGAAAAATATGCTATTTATCTGAAAATTTCAAATTTCTATTTGATCATTCTCTCAAGAAATAAAATAAATTATTTAAAACAAAAAGTCCAAATAAATCAGCTGTAATAAGATGTATGAACTGCCTAGAACACTAAAACAATAACCAATATAGAGCTAGAGAACTCAACTGCTACAAGTGCTGTAGAATAAGGTATCTTAAGTAACAAGTATATTAGAAATATGATACTGAAAGAAAACAAATCAGTTCATCTTGAACACAATAAAACTGATTTAAATAAAATCAAATTATCAGACAAATGAAAACAGAATATTTTTGAAAAGAATTAATAATAGAAAATTAGGCTAAGGTAGTGGCATTTATTGATTAATAATTTAATTATAATTTTGATAATTCAAAATAAAAACTTATTCTGAAGTAGCATCAGGAAATAATCTCCAGTGCCTTGATTTGATTTTCTGATCAGGAAAAGCTTTTGAATTAATTGTTTTTTTAATTAGTTAAAATTATAATTAAATTATTTAATCAATAAATAAAATCAACATATATCTCAAATTAATTATTAATTTTCAGTTTATCATCAAATATTTTTATAATGGAAAAATCGAAAAATAAATGTAACAGGTTTGTATTTATGAATTTTTTAACTCATGCTATTTTTCAAAAAAATTTTTCAAAGCAATTTATACCATATATACTTATTTTTTTAAATATTAAAAAATGAATATAGTACAGTGGTACCTTGGTTAACAACGGCCTCAGATAATGACGTACTTGGTTAATGATGAGTGGCTGTAAGAAAAAAATGTCTTAGTTAACGACTCCTGTTATGTAAACTTCTGACAAAATAGAACTCTGTAAAACAGCTTGTCATTGCATCATGTGATTCGTTAGCTCAGTTGTTAATCGTTATTTTTTTTATCATACATGATTCGTTAGCTCAGTTGTTAATCGTTATTTTTTTTTATCACAATCAAATTCGTTAGCTCAGTTGTTAATCGTTATTTTTTTTTATCACAATCAATATGATTCATTAGCTCAGTTGTTAATCGTTATTTTTTTTTTATCACAATCAATTCAAATCCGACAATATCATTATTAAAAATTAATAAATTTATTACCATATAAAAATATATTTAAGTAAATGATAATTAATGTATAGTAATGAAAACAAATTATTTAATTAATTAAAAATAGATGTGCAACAGTTCACTAGTTTTTAGTTTCTTAAAGATGATTTCTAGACGATTATTATTTTAAATTCTGCAAACAAAGTCTGATTCTATTGTTTGTTTGTGTTATATATTACTTAATACCTGCAAGTGGTGTGATGTTGCAGTTTTGGATTCCATTAGAAGAGGAAAAAAGTCTGTCTGAGATCCTACAGTTCATATAGACAATAAATCGGCGAGTGCATGTCACTGTGTTATTATAAAATCTGCAAACAAAGTCTGATTCTATTGTTTGTTTGTGTTATATATTACTACTTGACACTTCAGTGATGTGACGTCGCAGTTTCGGATTCCGTTAGAAGAAAAAAAAATATCTGTCCAAGATCCTACAGTTCATATAGAGATTATAGACAATAAATCGGCGAGTGTGTGTCGCTGTTCATTTGCCATCAAAAGGCAAAATCAAATCTTATCTGTATAATAACTTATTTGTCAAAAAACTCCAAACTGAGCCTAATTGTCCTTCTAATGAAGATTGATAATCAAAAACTGTTTTCATGAACAATTCATTTTATTAATGTTCGGGTTCCTTTGTCGATAAACTCCGAAGTGAGCCCAATTGTCCTTTTGGTGAAGATTGATAATTAAAAGCAGTTTACATGAACAATTCATTTTATTAATGTTAGTTTTTTTTGTAGCAAATATAATAAATAAATAATACTTTCTAATTAACAATACTATTAAACTGCTTCAACTAAGACTACTTAAATACATAAAAACACAGCACTTCTTGCAGTAAAGTATCAAACTAAATTTGTTAGCTTAGTACAAGCGAATATTTTTGATGTGCTAAACATCCTCTTCAGGCGGTCTTTGCGTGCCTGAAGAGGATGTGTAGCACATCGAAAACGTTCGTAAAGACATTCTTTTTGCGTGCCTGTCTTTGCGTGCCTGAAGAGGATGTGTAGCACATCGAAAACGTTCGCTTGTATTTCCTGAAGAGGATGTGTAGCACATCGAAAACGTTCGCTTGTATTTAAGCTAATAAATTTAGTTTGATACTTTACTGCAAGAAGTGCTGTGTTTCCTTTATTTAAGTAGTACTTTCTATATTTTTAAGACATTTAAACCATAATAAGTATTAAAAATGCAGTTTTATCTGCATTTTTAATACTTATTATGGTTGTGGGAAGGACCCGGAACGAATTAATCAATTTTCAGTTAAATCCTATGGGAAATCGCACCTTGGATAACGACGGTTTTGGTTAATGACTGTAATCCTGGAACAGATTACCGTCTTTAACCAAGGTACCACTGTATATTTTCATTACTATATAGCAGCGCTTCTCAAACTTTTTTCATTCATGACCCCATTTTTCATTATGAGATTTTCTTATTTGTCAAAAAACTCCAAACTGAGCCTAATTGTCCTTCTGATGAAGATTGATAATCAAAAACTGTTTTCATGAACAATTCATTTTATTAATATTAATTTTTTTTGTTGCAAATATAATAAATAAATAATATTTTCCATATTTTAGGACATTTTAAATAAGTTTTATCTGCATTTTTAATATTTACTATGGTTGTGGGGAGGAGCCAGAACGAATTAATCAATTTTTGATTAAATCTTATGGGGAATCGTGCCTTGGATAATGACAGTAATCCTGGAACAGATTACCTTCATTAACCAAGGTACCACTATATAGATAAAAATTTACAAAATATTTGGTATTAATGATTTACAAGCTTTTATCTTAAAAATGCAATAGGTCATATATCAAACAATTTATAAATGGCAGTTTATCTTGTCTATAGTCTGATATACATGTATATTAGTTTAATAATAAGAATCATTATCTTCTTCCTATTAAAAAATTCTGTATTTGTAAATTCAAGGCTAAGAATTCATATTTCTATGAATTACAACTCATTTTGAATTTTTTCGGTTTAACTTTTCTTCAGAAAGAATTCTTATTTTAGGACCATTTAATACCTTTATGTTTACTGTATTGAGTTAAATAAATAAATCTAAATGAAAATATTGTGGTAAGTTATATCAAATCAAATAAAGGAATTATTATATTTTAAATAGTTTATACATTTGTCAACTTTTTATAAAATAGTATCATTACATCAAATTTATCAAAATAAATATAAAATTATTCATTTAACTAAAATTTGATAACTGTTTTAGATAAAGAAGAAGAAATGGATACTATGGACATATTAGAAGAAAGAAAAAGAAATTTTGAGATATTACAAGATGTTGTTGGTGTGCAATTTCCTATAGAGCCCCCAGAAAAGTTGAATCAAGGTTTTAAGTAAGTTTTGAATTTGAATTAGGTAATTTAGTAAGCATTCATTGATTATGTAGAAACTAAATAGGAGGGAACTTATAAGAATTTTCCTGAAGAAGGAAATTTAAAAATTATGTTTAAATTCATTTTTTATATATAAAGTAAAAGTATTTTATAGTTAGATAATTGATGCAATAAATTTATAGATAAAGGATTTTTATAGAGAATTAGTTTATATAGTAAACTCTCATCAACTGCAGGTTCTCCAACTGTGGAAGTCTTCTTATGAAGCATCTATAACACCAGGTGTGTCAAACTCTTTTAATTCAAGGGCCGTTTTATGAACTTGCATGATTACTGAGAGCCACATCGCATTTACATTTTTTAAAAGTTAAATTTTGAGAAGGGTTACAGTTATATGAATAAGATAATTTAAAAAAATTGTGTAATTAAATAAATTTAGTATAGTATATATAATTGCTTTAAATTACACGTTTTTCATAAAATTAAGTTTTTTGTTATCGATCTCTAGTTTTCTATTTAGCAGTGAAAGTAACTATTTTTTAAAAAAATCAAGAAATCAAAAATTTTTTTTATTTAAATTTTTATAAATTCAAATATCCATAACTGCTTACATCTTTTAAATAAGTTATAACATATGCCTAGCAAATAAATCTTTAACAAGCATGTTTTTTATACACTTATTTTAAAGATGGATTGTTTTGATTTTGTTTATTGTATTGATATTTTGTTTCATGACCCCTTTTGGGGTCGCGACCCATAGTTTGAGAAGCGCTGCTATATAGAATAAACAGTGTTTACTCAACATTATGAAACATTTTTTTTTTTTGATTTATTGAATATTCAAGGTTTGGTGGTTGGGAAATCTTTTTTTTATAGTATTGTGAATATGGGAAACTGTATTTTATTTATTACCATTTGATTTGTAATCATAAGTTAGAAATACATCCTCATCATAGATTGAGGATCAGTCACTTGCACTTATAATTTAATATGGCACTATTGCAATAATAATTATGGCGTTGTAATGAGCATTAACAATATTATCAATAATGCAATTAATGAAAATTATTTTATTATGATATGTACAATAACAATATGAACTATGCTGTTATATAATATTTATTTTACAATATATATCATATTATATTTATTATGTATCTCTTATCTTATAGATAAACTTAAATATATATATATAAACTATTCTTAACCTTTGCTACTTTTTAAGAATCTCTTTTAAATATCAAAATAATTCATAGACATCTTAACATGAATGAATCTGAATCATTTAATATATCAATCATTAGATATAGATAGTCCTCATCTTACAGTGAGTTTGAAACCAAACCATACCATCATAAGTCAGAATGATTGGAAGTCAAAAATGCTCAAAATTTATAAATTTCCCAGTTCTAATGTTAACTAGGAGAACTGCATTATTTTAATGAATATAAAGAACACAAAGTTATAAGAATGAGACAAAAAAGAACAGTGTCTATATATCCTATCATTGGGTCAGGGACTTGAACCTATTGAATTGCATTGACCAATCACAGAATTAACGGATTTCATCACCTTTGTAAGTATGAATGGTCATAAGTTGAGGACTACCTGTATATCAAATAATTTGAGAAACTAACTTTAAAAAGATTTTTTTTATAAATTAATTTTATTGTTTATGATTTTTCAGTCATGGTTATCATTAAAGATTAATATTTATTTCTTTTTGTTTATGAAACATTTAATTTAAAATAGCCTAAATATATATAATAATTGAAAATTTTTATTTTATGTTTAAAAATATTTTATAAAAATAAATTTATTTTTCCTTGCTTATTATTTTTGTTTAAAAGCAGATAGATATGAGAAAAAATAAAAAAGAATAATATAAAAATGATAATATCTAGTCAAGTCATAATTTTCTGCCCTTATACTTAGTTGTTAGAAATATAATTGTAAATTTTGATGTATAGTAAAATGTTAAGATAAAGCTCTTTTGAAGTTAAAAATGTATTGTTTCAAAATGTCATCCCTTGCATCTGTGCATACATATAAACCTGTGCAATACTACTTTATACAATTGTGCATTATATCAACTGGAAATATGCTTTTTGAGAAGGAAACTTTTGAGAGTTTCTATCATTGGTTTAGAATTTAGAGCAATTCTCAATTATCAATTGTGCTGAGTGTTAACAGTATAGGAGTAACATGTGGCTTACTTGATTTCTTAACATAGTGCCATCTATTGTCAATATCTGTCATATTGATGTTACGAGGATCGTTCAACCCAATCCGGGACTCTTTTTCTTTCCAGGTTTAAATGGACGCCTAGGCTGGAGGTTTTGTATGCAGCATTAACTGGTACCTGTGTCCTGTTACTGGTAGACGGCGCTCATTTCCCACGCTTCTGAATAGACCGTTATTCAAGATGGCGGACAACAGTGTGAACGTCTACGTTGGAACAGCGTGTTGTGATGAAGTTTTTAGTGAATGAGGGCATGAAACCTGCTGTAATTTACAGAAGACTTCAGGTTCAGTACGGTGATGAGACACTCGGTCGCAGTAAGACATTTGAGTGGTGTAAGCGCTTCAAAGATGGCCGTATCTCTATTACTGACGATCCTGGTCATGGTAGATCACAGCCCACGGTAGTCATTCCTGAGAACATTCAGCGCGTGGAGCAGCTGATCCTGGACAATCGTCACATAACCTGTCGTGAAATTGCAAGGGTGTGTAATCTGTCGTTAGGAACAGTGAACACAATAATTCATGATCATTTGTTGTTCTGAAAAGTGAGTGCACGCTGGGTCCCAAAGCAGCTGTCTGCTTTTGACAGATACAGAAGAGTTGAAGTCTGTAGAGAACTGAAGGAACTCTATGAAAGGAAAGGCCAGGATTTTCTGAATCGCATCATGACGTGAAGAAACATGGGTTCACCATTTCACCCCAGAATCCAAAAGAGCATCGATGCAGTGGAAGCATATATGTAAAATATGAAAGTAAGAATATTTCTTAAACAATTAGTGTTAAGTTAGTATTGTGGTTATTCATCATGAGGTTGGCTAATGGCCGGAATCTCACAAAGCAAGAACCATATTACTATGAACTTAGCTAATGGTCAGAATCTCACAAAGCAAGAACCAATTACCATAGTGGTTTTAGCTAATGGCCAGAATATCACAAAGCAAGAACCAATTACGATATTTTACATAGAGTTAATACTTCGAAGCTAATAGACGGAATCTCAAAAAGCAAGAACCAATTACCATATTTTACATATAGTTACAGTTAGTGTTAAGTTTATTGTAGTTATTCATTGTGAAGTTAGCTAAAGCTAATGCCGGAATCTCACAAAAGCCAATTACCATATTTTACATATAGTTAATTTGGAATCTCACAAGGCAAGAACCAATTACCATATTTTCCATAGAGTTAAGAATCTCACAAAGCAAGAACCAATCACCATATTTTCCATAGAGTTAATTTGTGTTAAGTTTATTGTAGTTATTCATTGTGAAGTTAGCTAATGGCCGGTTAAGTTAGTATTGTGGTTATTCATCGTGAGGTTAGCTAATGGCCGGATTAGTATTGTGGTTATTCATCGTGAGGTTAGCTAATGGCCGGAATCTAAATTCCTGGTAAATTATTAATTTAGATGATGAACACTGATGTAAAATATGAAAATAAATATTTCTTAAACAGTTAGTATTGTGGCGTTATTCAATGAGGTTGGCTAATGGCCAAAATCTCACAAAGCAAGAACCAATTACCACCGGAATCTCACAGGTTAGTGTTAAGTTAGTATTGCTGAAAATAAATATTTTTTAAACAGTTAGTGTTAAGTTTATTGTGGTTAACATCGTGAAGGTTGGCTAATGGCCGGAATCTCACAAAGCAAGAACCTTCGTGAAACTTAGCTAATGGCCGGAATCTCACAAAGCAAGAACCAATCCGTGAAACTTAGCTAATGGCTGGAATCTCAGAAAGCAAGAACCAATTACATGAGGTTGGCTAATGGCCGGAATCTCACAAAGCAAGAACCATATAATATTTTACATATACTTTGGATAGTGCGAATTCGAATAGTGCGAGAAATTCGTGGAACAAATTATTCACACTAATCGAGGCCTATCTGTAGTATACTTTAACATATTCTCATTATGGATGAAGTATTTGGAATCAACAGACTTCATTCATTATTTTTGAAATCCATGCATATGAGATCTGTGAATAAGAGGGTTTAGAATGTGTTCTTTTTATTTTTTGTTCATTTTAAATTTATCTAGTGTCTTTGTCCTATAATTTAAATCTTTATATCAGCCATAGAATATGATCTAAATAGCCCTCTGATTTGCTAATTAAATTTTTCTCAAAGCTATTATTTAATAAATATCTTAAATAAATCAAAATGTAACTTCCATTATTGATAAAATCATTTAAAATCAAAGCTTTATATAAATTTTATATTTACCATTGAATTAGTTGGTGGAAGTCGTCGACGCAACAACTGTGTAACTACATCAATTATACGTTCATGAAGTTTTGGAAAACGTAACATTTCTTGCTATAAAAAAAGAATCATCAAATAATAAGATAAAGTAAAAATTGTTCTGATTATTTTATTTTTTCATAAAAATTTAAGACAACTTTAAATTTTATTACATTTAAGGTTGTCTTACAACTGTATTCACCACAGTGGATTAATACTCGGATCCAAGATCACTCCCACTTTTCGTATTCACCACAAAAAAAATTTGAGAGTTAATTTCCAACTGTGAGTGGTTATTTAACTTGTTCTTATCAACAGATTAATTCTCAAAGAAGGAGTCAACACATGTGCATAATCAGCCAATTCAGAAAACAAAATGGATGACTGTGATTTGTATGAAGACTTCTTGCTTTAACAAGAGTTAAAAGAAAACAGTTTTTTTCAGAAAAAGACAATCTCGGAAAATATATTCAGTAAGAAAAATGATATTGATGTACTAAATAGAGATCAAGTCCACAACTGATATCATTTGCATAAAGATGTGGTTTGTTCACTAGTTGAGAAATTTCATAATGAACTTAGCTTTAATAATGAAAAACAATTATCTATCACCTATTCTTCCATGCTTCTTATTTTTAACAAATAGTTATTAAATGTTTCTATTTTCAAATATAGTTTTATATTTTCTATTAATTTTAATAACAATTCTTTATCAAAATTTAAATAATTTTTCTTAATACAATCTATTCTAATCTCTATGTCGAAAAACATTTGAAAACACAAATCTTTGTATATCAAAATGTGTGCACAAAGTCATGTGACACAATTCAACAAATCAAAGCTATTCTTACAAAGTGGCAAGAGTTAAACAGCCAATTGAATAATCCGGTTTTAGAAAATGTTGGTGACTACGAAAGAAAAATGATCAGAGTTCACAATTCGATCTCGATTTATACGATCTTCGAATTGACACCTCCTGGTTGGAGAATATGGCTGTTAACGTATTACATTTTGAATTTTGAAAAACAAGTTCAAATTAGTAGGATTAAGATATTTATTGTAGATAAACAGATTAGAAAAACGTTTTTGATTTTAGAAAACTATTTTCAGTTCTAAATTATGTGAATTCATTAAAAAAGAATATGAACAATATAATATATTTACAATTTAAACATGAGCATGTTGCATCCTTCTGAAGTAAAATGTGTAAAACTTATAAAATTTAATTATATAGTATTAAAAATAATATAAATAAAATTAATTAATTATTATAGAGTGGGTTGTCTGGAATAATTTATTTATCTTTAATATAATAATTTTTAATAAATGACTATTAAATTTGATTTAAAAAAATCATATAAAATTTTTATGATCTAGTATAAAATTTAAATTTTTTATTATAAAAAGTTTAAATATTTGATAAGAAAACCTTTCTTTTTTTATTAGTTTCTGATTATTTTTAATTTATTTAAAATATACAGTGCCCACCGCTTTATAAAATTGCTACTTAAAATCAGCCGCTTTATGCAATCAAATCCTTAGGAACGGATTCAAATCAATGCAATACAACGCTACTTAAAATCAGTCGCTTTATGCAATCAAATCCTTAGGAACGGATTCAAATCAATGCAATACAATTGAAAAATTGCCGGGTAATAAAATCAACATCGCCGCTTATAAAAATCATTCATTGCAGGTACAAAAACAAAAATCGCTTTTCTAATCGAATTCAAAAAAAATCGCTTTTCTGATCGAATTTTTAATTCAAAGTTCACCAGTTCTTCGGTATTCCAACTGCAGGTGTTCGATTAGTCCATGTGAATCACAGAAAACGGGAGAGCATAAAACAATAAAAGCAGTGATAATTACTGTTAATGGTAATTATCGGCAATAACATTTTCAGAAATCCGAGTGAAAATAC
>AYEL01067789.1:0-18487 GCA_000484575.1 Olivierus martensii
TTAGAAAAATTAGCAGAAAACCAAAACAGATATAACACAAAATTCATTTTGACACTCACGTTCAATTTTTATATTTTCTTTTTTAAATTCGATGATTAAGTTGTCATGGAAACGAAACATATATCGTTTGGTTTTTATCATTTGGTCAATTAACGGATATTAAACACTTTATCAACGAGAATCGATTGGAATAGTTTTTAATTTTATTACAAACGCAGAAAGAAGTATACATTTTCAAATAAAACATCTTAACTTCTTTTTCAAATAATAAAATAAAATACTTCCCGTAGTCGCCATTATGTTATTACAGGTGCTTTGCTTGGTGCTTTAGCAACTTATCGCTTAATTACTCGTTTAGTTACGACTATATAATGCTGCATTTTGCGTAAATTAATAACAACATAAATTAAACTGTAAATAATAAATTGAAACTTTCCTAATAAATGCTCAAAATCAATTTTCGGAAAAAATGATTGAACACCTGTCATTAAGCCTACCTAACCCTGTTGCTTAGAAAAAAAAAATGGAATCGTCGAAAGTTCCGCAAACTCGAATTGGCGCCTGCAATGATTAATCTCATTGGTTTGTAAGTATTGTAAGGAAGCCGAACATCTTCCGCTTAGGTGACAAACTTTTTGGAATGAACTGTACATACCCAGTTTAAAGTCAATCATATTAATTGAAAACTATTTTATCAAGCACGAAAAAGCGACAGGCATTAGGACACACTATAACATGACTTATTAATCATAGACACATCACATTTGGGCATATAAAAAAATGAAAGGCAATCAAAATAGAATTCTACCATAAAAACAATATTTTCCTCACCTATGAAAGCTGTACCTTCTATCATCTTGTTTTTTCTGATTATTGCAGCCGTATGCCATGCAGTGCATTACCATAATTTTAATTTTAAATAAAAACAGGAATAAAACTCACTAAAATCTGTCTCGAAGACAAAGAGATGAAAATATACGACTTCGATGGTTTCGCTCACGATACACTTAGACACGGTATGACTATGCGCATACCTCCTACGTAATGTGTCGTCATGTGACGTCAACTGAGTTGCAAAAGGAACTTGCTTATGAAGAACCTGCGTGATTAACTCGCGTTTTATCACAAAATACGGAATTAAATTTGTATTTTTATCTAGCAACATGACTGAAGATTTTGTAGATATTATTTCCTGATGACTTTTAATAATTTAATTTAACTATAGTTGCTAGTTATATAATATTAAAATACATTATATCATTGAAAAAATATATCATTTAGGAAAAATATATGCTTTTTTTATAAACGATATTTGAAAAAGTATGGTTTAAATTATACTTTATTTAATTTTTAATACAAAACTATATATTACACTAATAAAATTTTTTGGAAATTAGTTACAAATAAAGTAAACAAATACACTAAAATCAAGAGTATCGATTAGAGTTCTCCAGCCATTTTAAGGATACTTATGACTTTAAAATTTATATCTTTTTAATATTTTTTCAATCGCTTATTTTTATTTATAGGCAATAAAAAATAATCTATGTTGATTTCAAAAAATATTTCAAGTTTAATCAAATATCTGTATAAAAGAGTCAAATAATAAAAATCATTCTATTGGAATTATCATCCTTCAAAATATATCGCATCAGGATTATTAATGTAAACGCAGTTTTATATTAATTTCAGACAATCAGAAAATAACTCATAGCAATGCATGATAGGATAATAACATTTATTTTATTATATACAAAAATATGGACAGAATATTTTAAAATTATATATAGATACAGATCATGGAGAGAGAAACAAAAAATATATTTGGGTGATATATAGGATATTAATATCATATATCAAACTCAAATTGCTTGGAGGGCCGAATGCGCCATTCGAAAGGAAATGAAGAGCCGAATATTTTCAAACAAAATTGTAATGAAAGGACAATATTTATTTGTAATTACTTTCATTTTTTCTTACAAAGATATGAAAATAACTTTTATGATCTCATAATTATATAATGTTAAACTGTAATAATTTTCCGACTGTAGCGTGTATTTAAATCAGTGATTCTCAACCTTTTTTTTCTCTGGGCCGCATACATTTGGTTGCTACATTAAGCGGGCCGCAACATGCTATATCAGCAGTCGGCAATCGGTTGGTGTCACGTGAAAAAATCTGACTTCTAAAAAATCGCCTACAAAAACTCGACTTCTCAGTTCGTGAATGCCATAGGTCAATGTTTTCCAAACTGACCTATGACCTGTAAAATTTTATGAGTGCATCAGGAAGGAGCTAGCAAATTAGGAAAATTCTAATTTTTCCAGATTTAAAAAAAATTTTTTATATCAGAATTTTTATTTTTATTTTTTGCATGTGGGAGAAAAATTCCGCGCTTTCATTAAATTCATGATTGTGCGTTCCCGGCCGCACGTAATACACCAGATGAGGCCCGCGGGCCGCAGGTTGAGAATGGCTGATTTAAACCAACGATGTATATATCGATACATCGATGATTTAAACAAATAGCTAAAACATTTTCGCGGGCCGTACAAAATTACTTTGCAGGACGGATGCGGCCCGCCAGCCGCCAGCCTGTCTGGCAATTAAATTTAACACAATAATTTTCGTTTTTCTATAGAAATACTGTACTATATTATTAGAAAAGTCGTTATTCATCAGTTAGAAGTTTTACTTTTAATAATAAAACACACACATTAGAAAAAATTACAGTATAAAACAGTACATTACCAAAATTTGTAATTTTTTGTAAATTAATTAAAACATTGAAAATTTGTAAATATATGTACTGTAATATACAAATATGATTAGTGTTATAAATTCAGAAAGTGTAATAAATTATAATTCAACTTTTAAAATTAGGGAACTGATTTTTCTTTTTTTTCTGTATTTCTATAATGGTTATTACAACCACTCACCGCACAATTCACCATTTTAGCAAAAATCACACCATAAAACAGTTAAAACATGCAAAAATCCTCTAACCGATACGACTTATTCGTAAGCAAATAGAGTCTACTTCACGTTTGCAACTCGGGTGACGTCATGCGCGAGAACTGACCAATTTAGCATCACTAAATAGTCATACCTTGTCTGTTTTTTTTCATGGTTTCGCTTCGTCGTATTTCGCTCACTTTTCAGTAGCCAATGAGAGCGGCTTACGGCAGCCAATGAGAGTAATTCAAACCAAGTAATGCAGTGAAGCTAGCACATTGCTCGGTCCAATGGAAAATTCCCCAGAGCGAGCCATCTATCCCCTTAAAATCTATGGTAGAAGTTAAAGAACAAGGAGTTAAATAGTGAAATGTGATGTGGAAGGGATAAGAAAAGGGAATCAATACCTAAATCATATATCGCTATTTAAACTTTACTAAAATATCAAAATTAAAGCATAGCTTGAAGTTTTGCGCCCTAGGGGGTTGCCTAGTTCGCATATATGGTAGCGCCGGCCCTGAGTATATTATACTGTAAAATATACAATTTTTTTAGAATTATTAAGTTTTGATGGTAAATATAAATGTATTTTATTAAATTTAATAAATTCGGAGTTCATTTTCATTTCTATACTACACATGTTTTCGATAAACCGCCAGTGGCGCCGAGACGGGGGGTAAGTCGGAACAAATTCACGGGCGCCCGAACCGCTTCCTAACAATACGAATTTTTTTCTACTTTTTTTCAAATTAAGTAACTGCGCACTATAAGATATATAGAATTAAAATTGTATGATAAAAATTTAAGGTAAAGAAAAATCTTTGTATTCTAAACAGTTAAAATAAGAATTTATTATGATAATTAGACATAAGCATTTCATTGAAACTGAGACGGAAGTGATAGACCGACAGGGTCCACAACAAATTTTTTACAGGAATGGGATGAATGCAGTGGAATACATTTATAGCGAAACGATTGGGACCGAAAAATTTTTTCGTTATAACCGACGTGAAAAGATAATTTTAAAAAAGTTTGGGACGTTTCCCAAAGTTAGATCCATGAACCTATAATGCTATTCTTCGAAAAAAATCGATATTTTAAAGATTTTCTTTGAAAATATAATTAAAAAATAAAATTCGTCGAACCTCAATTTGCATATAATTTACTTTTAAACAGAATATTAAGTGAATAAAATTTTGAATAATTATGTATAAAATATATGTAGTATGTATGGTTTTGATATCTTATAGAGGAGAAAAGAAAAATATGTACCGGGGCCCGGAATTTCTCTCGGCGCCCCTGTAAACCGCCAACCCCGATTAGCTGCCAGAATTTTCCACAAACAGATGGTGGCGTCTTATCGGGATTTGACTGTAATAATTAAAATACAGTAATCCAAAATTTAAATATTTACATTTCAACTAGCATATTTTTTGGGAAGAAAGCTTGTAGGCTTTCTATACAGAAAAAACTGTATTAATGATATACGGATGTATTATACTTAAATAAAATTAAAATTTAAAATTAAAAGCAATGAAATATTATCATTTATTTATAGAAATTGTAATGGAATTCTAAACATAAATACATATACAGGGTGAAGAAAAACTTCATCGTAATATTTTGTGTACTGATAGGGAACTCGAAACAAGTCGAAAACGTCTAATGAACATATGATCTAAATAGCACTGTTTTTGAGTAAAAATTTTTTAAAGATAGCCAATCACCATCTACTTTTCACGACGGGACGCGTCGCATTGCGTCGCTTTCCTATTGACTTTCAGGTTAGTAAGACGGCGAGCGACGCAATGCGATACTTAGTGGCAACGCGACGCGACGCTTTGTAAAGTAGATGGTGATTGGCTAGCTTTAAAGGGTTATATAACTCGAAAACGGTGCCATTTAGACCATATGTTCATTAGACTTTTTCAACTTGTTTCGAGATCCCCTATTAGCACACAAAATATTACGACGAAGTTTTTCTTCACTCTATATATCAGAGCTGTCCAATTATAATGGACCCGAGGACCATAGCTATGTTTACTAGATATATGGAGGGCCACAGTTACAAAAAAAGGGGGAGGGGCTTTGGTACTTGATACGCTATTGTCTCAACAAACGGAACGCATAAATATAACGCTTTTTGGAAACGAATTTTATTTCCAAATTAACAAATCTTATTACAAAATTATATTTACCAGATTGCATTCAATAAACATGTTAATAAAAAGTTATAAAATATAAACAGTTAAAAAATATAAAAATGGTATGTATGTACCTATTTAATGTGATAAATGAGGGTGGGCAGCAGCATTTATCAGGGCTGGATATTTACATCCATTCCTGTTGGAGCTATCCGCAGAATATGTAAAAGAAGAATCTCTAAGGCAGGTTCTGAATCGATTTTTAGGTAAAAGTCGGGTTTACGTGTGGGCGAGAAGCGCGGCGTCGTGTGGCGCCATCTGTATACATTAGAGAATTGAAGATTCGCCGCCCACCGACTAATGTATAAAATACGAATCGACAATTCCGTTATGTTAAAGATTCACTCCAAAAACTATACATTAGAGAATTGAAAATTCGCCGCCCACCGACAGAACTACGTGATCTAATCGACAGAACTACGTGATCTAAATTTTAGATCACAGTTCTGTCGGTGGGCGGCGAATCTTCAATTCTCTAATGTATACAAATGGCGCCACGCGACGCCGCGCTTCTCGCCCACACGTAAACCCGACTTTTACCTAAAAATCGATTCAGAACCTGCCTTAGAGATTCTTCTTTTACATATTCTGCGGATAGCTCCAACAGGAATGGATGTAAATATCCAGCCCTGATAAATGCTGCTGCCCACCCTCATTTATCACATTAAATAGGTACATACATACCATTTTTATATTTTTTAACTGTTTATATTTTATAACTTTTTATTAACATGTTTATTGAATGCAATCTGGTAAATATAATTTTGTAATAAGATTTGTTAATTTGGAAATAAAATTCGTTTCCAAAAAGCGTTATATTTATGCGTTCCGTTTGTTGAGACAATAGCGTATCAAGTACCAAAGCCCCTCCCCCTTTTTTTGTAACTGTGGCCCTCCATATATCTAGTAAACATAGCTATGGTCCTCGGGTCCATTATAATTGGACAGCTCAGATATATAGAGTGAAGAAAAACTTCGTCGTAATATTTTGTGTGCTAATAGGGGATCTCGAAACAAGTTGAAAAAGTCTAATGAACATATGGTCTAAATGGCACCGTTTTCGAGTTATATAACCCTTTAAAGCTAGCCAATCACCATCTACTTTACAAAGCGTCGCGTCGCGTCGCGTTGCCACTAAGTATCGCATTGCGTCGCTCGCCGTCTTATTAACCTGAAAGTCAATAGGAAAGCGACGCAATGCGACGCGTCTTGCAAGTGGACGCGTCCCGTCGTGAAAAGTAGATGGTGATTGGCTAGCTTTAAGAAATTTTTACTCGAAAACAGTGCCATTTAGATCATATGTTCATTAGACATTTTCGACTTGTTTCGAGTTCCCTATCAGTACACAAAATATTACGATGAAGTTTTTCTTCACCCTGTATATGTATTTATGTTTAGAATTCCATTACAATTTCTATAAATAAATGATAATATTTCATTGCTTTTAATTTTAAATTTTAATTTTATTTAAGTATAATACATCCGTATATCATTAATTCAGTTTTTTCTGTATAGAAAGCCTACAAGCTTTCTTCCCAGAAAATATGCTAGTTGAAATGTAAAAATTCGAATTGCGAGGCACCACTGTACTACCAAATGTTGATATTACTTTCCGACCAAAATCACAAAAGTTACGAAAACAAAGCAGTTTACCCATGTGATTTGTTATGAAAAAGTCATTTTCCCACCGCTACTAATATACTCGAATTTCATTTTCTATTTTACGTTTTTTCTAATTCATTTCAAACAAATGCAACGAACTCGTGGTAAAAATAAAAATAAAATTAAAATAGAATCGCACAACAGCGCAACGGTTACACAACTACTGAAATGATAAGTGTTAGAAACCAAAAAATAACAAAATACAGTCACTATTTCAAGCTAAAACTAAACTTGACGTAATTGAAAGTCTTATAAAAGTGTGATGACACTGATAGATCATCAAATAATTACTAATAATTAAGAACAATTAATTAGTTGAGTTAATGTAATTCAATTTTAGGATTCTTTTTATTAACCTCTTAAAAAAGTAATAAATAAAAGTGGAAACAACAGTAAAAAGTAATATTATATCAAAAATTGTGAAAGCCTCGCGGGTCGTACAAAATGACTTGGCTCTCCTTTTGGACCGCCCTGCTATGTATGAAGGATGATAAAAAAACAAAATATCACATGATGCCAATAATCAATCATTTTCATAATCGTTACGCTTGTACAAGATCTTTTAATGAAACGTAAATAAACGAAAATTTTAATTAGTTATCTCTAATTTACATGAGAGAAATTTATAGATAAATAGAAAACACAATATATAAAATGATTATAATGTACTCACGACATCATCTCCTACGATCAAAATTATATTTGGTGGTGGTTTGGATTTTTTAGATTCCACTAAAGCTAAAAAAATCAAATGAAAAATAAGCATTTTGTTCATTGCTGATACATTGAAAAGATCAGCAATGAACAAAATATTCGAAACGTTTTAAAGAAACACTATCAGAAATGGTGCATTTATCAGAAATCAAAGTACGTAGTTTGAACTTTTGTCCTTTGACATTGCTTTTATACAGAGTATATTCACATTATTTAATTTTTATATAGTGTATACTGTATATAATCTTCATAAATATGTACATTATACTTCCTATTTTCACAATGTTTTGATTACATCAGATCAAAATTTATATATAATCCTATATTATCACTTTAAAAAATGACTTAATTTAAAAAATTTTAAAACCATTACATTTTTAAAGTGCTCCTATGCTTTTATATTTTTTTATTTATAAAAATATAGTAAACTCCCATATAACGGACAAAAAAAAACTACGACTAGTACTCATACAACGCTATAAATAGTCCCGTATGACGAGAAGGATAAATTTTTTTTCAATGTTACTTATCCGTTACTTGGCAAGCTTCTGCTTTTCAAGAAATCTGAGATTTTTGCATAAAATCTCAAATTCCTCGATTTACTACTAGTAATATTTTGTCATATTACTAGTAGTAAACCGGAATATAAAATCAATCGCGACAGTGGAACCGATAAATAGCTACATGAAAAAAAAAATTATCACAACGAAGTATCGATTCCTGTGAGCGACACCATCTTGAAAGTGTCGCGCAAAACACTGTCAAGGTGACAGTGTTTTGGCGACACTTTCAAGATGTATGATTACACGAATTCGTGTTATAGGAGAGCGCGTTATACAGGAGGTTACTGTAATAATTCTTGAAAGTGAAGCGCAAGAGCATTTTTCAGTTGTAATTATACATCTTGATGCAAATATATGTTATACACTGACGGAAAAAAATCCCAACACCAAGAAAAAAATGTAGAGTAATGAAATTTAGACAATGCATTTGTGTAGTTAACATGTTTAATTGATTAAACCACAGAAATGTTAAAATAAGAATGGAGGAGGAGAATGAATATATCGTTGAGAAGAATGATACTGCCACAGAAGAATCATCAGAAGCTAATTGAATGAAAAAATATCACAGTTAAAGAAGAATGTTAAATATTCGCAAAATGAAGCTAGAATAGGGAATTATAGATGATAAAGAAAATGTATAGAAAAATAAATCAACTGTCCTGAATGAAACTGTGGGTCATAACTTTCATGGAACTAAAATAAATGTGAAAAATTTATCATTCAAAAGGTGGCCAAATTAATTGTATCCAAACTAGAAATTTTTTTAATTTTTGCATTCCTTATAAAGTTATAGTTCGTTTAATAAAAGTAAGAACTTACATTCGAATAAGAGAGTTACATAAAACAATATTAAATGTAAATCGGACAAAACGAAAAAATTTATTAAAGTTTGTTACTTGATATATTGATATTAAAAAATTTTTATGTTAATATTTGTGCTGATTTTAAATTAATTAAATAATAATATAGTAGATCTTAAGTTATTCTCTTTTATTTGAAAGTGAAAGAAAAGATATCAAAATGAGCTTACAACACAAAAAATGTCATGTTTGCAGCAGTAGTAGTGCTGCTTTCTAGGTTGGGTCAGTGGTTGGGTGCTTGGGTTGGGTGCCAGTTGACGTCATTGACGTCACGCATTTGTAATGAGAATGCACAATACCCCATCTTTCTTCTTCCACCATGGTTGCATCATATATTGGTCACGTGACCTGCTGAGCGCGGACTAAGACATTAATGGTGATAGTCTGTGATTCGATATAATCCGATCGAATATCGTTCATTGTGAATTAGTAATGATAATTTCAGGAATATTCCACCCCTAAATCGATTAAGTATCAGGTAAAAAAGGAAATAATAATATAAAAATTACGAAATAAATTTTTTTTTTTTAGCATTCCATAAGACGACAGATTCACCTTACTTTTTGTCTTGAGGAAAGACTAGCATGAAGTGTAAGAAACTTTTTGAATATTCAAATAATTATTATAATAAAAACTATTGAAGGCTGTAATTTCCATTCATAAATACAAAGTTTGAAGATTTAAAGATATTAATGTAATTAGTATTCGTATTTTGTATTTCAATATTTATGATTTATGCATAAAAATTAACCTGTGATTTTTGAAGTATTGATTATTTTGTACTAGTGTTATGCATAAAGTATAATATATATAAAAATAAATTATGATTATATCTTAAAATATTAGATTATTGTTATTATTTTACACTGTATGACTTCTAACATAAATGTTCGAATAGTCGTTTCGGCTTTCCACCCTAGAGGACTCGAATTCGAGTGTCGGGTCCCACTTCTTGAAAATGTTTATCATGGGATAGCCGGATTGTGGAGGACCGGGATCGACGGGCCTGGCAGCTATCCCTTGATAAACAAATTTTATAAAAACAAATTTACAACTTAATGTGAATGGCGAAATTTACTATGTTCATGGTTAATTATATCATCAAAATTTGGATTAACTCGGTAGGATACGTGTACACTAGCGAGAGTATCCATTATTTTACACTACAGAATATCCATTATTTTATTTTTTCTTTTCAAGTAGAATTTTACAATGTGTACCTTGAAACTGTAATGTGTTCCAGTTTATGCGGCGGGCCGGATCCAGCCCGCGGACCGTTTTTTGCCCATCCCTGGTCTGTGGGTACCATATCGAGATGTAACAGTAGTACTACTGCATCAATGTGTTTATCGGTATCGATTGATGTCAGTGAATCAAGATGAGATGAAAGGTGATAGAAAAACAAATGCGAAAAACCACAAGATAATTAAATCAAACTAAAGAAGTTTATACATTTTAATACAGAAATGTGTTAATTAAATTGTGGGGTTTTTATTCAGAAGTATAGTTTGTTTTTAGCCTTAGGCTGAACTGACACGTACTACAGCAGAACCACATCACGACCACAAAACTGTGGACGGTCGTGAATTATAATTATATTAATATAGAAACGCATAATCTACTCAGACGGACCGCCAACTGAAGTCGGTCACTCAACGCGTGGTCCGTGTGAGTTAGATTATGCGTTTCTATATTATTATTATTATAATTCACGACCTTCCACAAACAGACTACAGTTTTGTGGTCATGGTGTGGTTCTGCTGTGGTACATGTGAGTTCAGCCTTAAAGGTATTTTTTATTTGGCTGTTATTCTAACTGTTCACACGGTGTAAACATTGTTCGATTTGTTATGGGCATGTCTTATCCGAAAGGAAAATAATAAAAATTTGGTCCTGGCTACAGTAGCGCCGAGACGGGGGATAAGTCGGGACAAATTCCCGGGCCCGTAGAAGATTGAGGGGCCAGGGGCCGCTTCCTAACAATAAGAATTTTTTCTACTTTTTTAAAGTAATTGCGCACTATTAGATATATAGAATTAAAACTGTATTATTATTATAAAAATGTAAGGTAAAGAAAAATCTTTGTATTCTAAACAGTTAAAAATAAGAATTATTATGATAATTAGACATAAGAATTTTATTTAAACAGAGAAGGAACTGACAGACCGACAGGACCCACAACAAACTTTTTAGAGGAATGGGATATATTTAATGGAATACGTTTATAACGAAACGATTGGGACCGGAAAATTTTTCGTTATAACCGACGTGAAAAGAAAATTTTTAAAAAGTTGGAGGCTGTTTCCCAAAGTTAGTTCCATGAGCCTATGACGTTATTCTTCGAAACTTTTTAGAGGAATGGGGTATATTTAATGAAATACGTTTATAACGAAACGATTGGGACCGGAAAATATTTCGTTATAACCGACGTGAAAAGAAAATTTTAAAAAAGTTGGAGGCTGTTTCCCAAAGTTAGTTCCATGAGCCTATGACGTTATTCTTCGAAAAAATCGATATTTTAAAGATTTTCTTTGAAAATCTAATAAAAAAATAAAATTCGTCGAACCTCAATTTCCTCAAATTGCCTATATTATAGTATACTTTCTAAACAGAATTTAAAGTGAATAAAATTTTGAATAATCTAGTGAATAAAATATATGTAGTATGTATGGTTTTGATATCTTATAGAGGAGAAAAGAGGAAAAAAATAATTTTAAAAAAGTTTGGGACGTTTCCCAAAGTTAGATCCATGAACCTATAATGCTATTCTTCGAAAAAAATCGATATTTTAAAGATTTTCTTTGAAAATATAATTAAAAAATAAAATTCGTCGAACCTCAATTTGCATATAATTTACTTTTAAACAGAATATTAAGTGAATAAAATTTTGAATAATTATGTATAAAATATATGTAGTATGTATGGTTTTGATATCTTATAGAGGAGAAAAGAAAAATATGTACCGGGGCCCGGAATTTCTCTCGGCGCCCCTGTAAACCGCCAACCCCGATTAGCTGCCAGAATTTTCCACAAACAGATGGTGGCGTCTTATCGGGATTTGACTGTAATAATTAAAATACAGTAATCCAAAATTTAAATATTTACATTTCAACTAGCATATTTTCTGGGAAGAAAGCTTGTAGGCTTTCTATACAGAAAAAACTGTATTAATGATATACGGATGTATTATACTTAAATAAAATTAAAATTTAAAATTAAAAGCAATGAAATATTATCATTTATTTATAGAAATTGTAATGGAATTCTAAACATAAATACATATACAGGGTGAAGAAAAACTTCATCGTAATATTTTGTGTACTGATAGGGAACTCGAAACAAGTCGAAAACGTCTAATGAACATATGATCTAAATAGCACTGTTTTTGAGTAAAAATTTTTTAAAGATAGCCAATCACCATCTACTTTTCACGACGGGACGCGTCGCATTGCGTCGCTTTCCTATTGACTTTCAGGTTAGTAAGACGGCGAGCGACGCAATGCGATACTTAGTGGCAACGCGACGCGACGCTTTGTAAAGTAGATGGTGATTGGCTAGCTTTAAAGGGTTATATAACTCGAAAACGGTGCCATTTAGACCATATGTTCATTAGACTTTTTCAACTTGTTTCGAGATCCCCTATTAGCACACAAAATATTACGACGAAGTTTTTCTTCACTCTATATATCAGAGCTGTCCAATTATAATGGACCCGAGGACCATAGCTATGTTTACTAGATATATGGAGGGCCACAGTTACAAAAAAAGGGGGAGGGGCTTTGGTACTTGATAAGCTATTGTCTCAACAAACGGAACGCATAAATATAACGCTTTTTGGAAACGAATTTTATTTCCAAATTAACAAATCTTATTACAAAATTATATTTACCAGATTGCATCCAATAAATATGTTACATGTTAACAAAAAGTTATAAAATATAAACAGTTAAAAAATATCTACAAACCTTATAACAAAATTATATTTACCAGATTGCATCCAATAAACATGTTAATAAAAAGTTATAAAATATAAACAGTTAAAAAATGTAAAATAGGTATGTATGTACCTATTTAATGTGATAAATGAGGGTGGGCAGCAGCATTATCAGGGCTGGATATTTACATCCATTCCTGTTGGAGCTATCCGCAGAATATGTAAAAGAAGAATCTCTAAGGCAGGTTCTGAATCGATTTTTAGGTAAAAGTCGGGTTTACGTGTGGGCGAGAAGCGCGGCGTCGTGTGGCGCCATCTGTATACATTAGAGAATTGACGTATATATATACAGTATATATATATATAGGGACCCCAAAACCTGGTTCGTACCGAGGCCTGGGATTCTTTCTCGGCGTCCTTGCCTGGCTACATATTAAATTAAATGTAAAACTTTGTAGAAGATAATGAATCTCTTCACGAGTCGAATCACCCGATAAAAATGGTTAATAATGATATTTATCAAACTCATCAATATAAATTTCTAATAAGTGTACATAGTTTTTGTTAATACAAAAACGAAATGTACAAAACATAAAATAGAAAACTCATTTGATTTCTTATTTTAAAAAAAAAAATTAATAATAAATGATAAAAATTTAAGATACAGTGGTACCTTGGTTAACGACGGTAATCCGTTAACCGTGGTTAACGGATTCCCCATATCCAAGGCGCGATTCCCCATAGGATTTAATTAAAAATGGATTAATTCGTTCCGGCTCCTCCCCACAACCATAGTAAATATTAAAAAACAGATATAACTCATTTAAATGTCCTAAAAATATGGAAAATATCATTTATTTATTAATATTTGCTCAAATAAAAATTAACATTAATAAAATGAATTGTTCATGAAAACAGTTTTTAATAGAACATTAATAAAATGAATTGTTCGTGGAAACAGTTTTTAATGAAATCTTCACCAGAAGGACAATTGGGCTCACTTTGGAGTTTTTTGACAAATTTGCTATAAAATTTAACATTAATAAAATGAATTGTTCGTGGAAACAGTTTTTAATTATCAAGTCTTTACCAGGAATTGGGCTCAGTTCGGAGTTTTTTGACAAACGAACCCGTAAATACTGATTAGCAGCTTATAGATTCAAAGATTATTATACAGATGAGATTTAATTTTGCCTTTTGATGGCGAACGAACAGCGACACGCACTCGCAGATTTATTGTCTACAGTATATCAGGGATGCCCAACCCGTCGTCACGAGCTACCAGTCAATCTCGACAAGCTTTTTAGTCGATCGCAAGATTCGGATCAACTCGCTTGTTAAACTTCCACTTTACAATACGTAGTAAAGGTGGTCTGTGTTCTTGTTGAAAAAAGAAAAGTGAGGTTATCCTTAAGTGTTTCGTTCTTTGTGTCTTTTATCATTTATTAAGATATAGTAGATTAGAGCAATCGGTAGAATTTAATAATATATCAAAAACAATAAATGAAGATTATTTCGATGAGTAAGCCAAAATTTTGTTGGACAAATGCTGTACAAGCTTAAATGTCTTTTCTTTCCTTATTATATTAGCCAGGTCCGGACAACAGTACATCATTGTTCTGTTTTTGCACTAAAAGGGTTACCTCTTTCGTCATATAATCCAAATTTTGAATCAATTGTAGAATCTACACAATGCCAAATATCGCATTAAAATTTTTGTTTATGTTCCCCTTCGTAGTTATTTTCATATTTTCATGCTATGAAGAATTGTTTATTTTACAATGTAATAAATTTGGGAATTTAATAATTAGTCCTACAAACTCGAATTTGCGCTTGAACCGATTAATTTTATGGGTTTGTAAATATTTTAAGGAAGCCGAACATCTTCCGCCTAGATTAACACCTTTTTGGAACCGACTGTACTAAAGTAATAAGGCATTTCATTATCTAACTTGGAATATGGTGAAGTCGTTGTCAGGTAGAGGATAAGCATGATTTTCCAGGATAAGCATCCAATTCCATTTATGATATCTACAATATTTATTATTTTTTGGAAGGTTGTAATTGAGATGTATGTAAATCTGCATTTATCCTGAAAAAATACATTTCCTAACAATAAAAATTTATTGTAAATAAAATCTTTGAATATTTAAGTAAATAATAATTTTTTTTATTTTATGACAAATATTTTGGGTACAATTGTCGCCTTACCGAAGCACGGCGAAAGTGGTACACATCGAAAGGGGGATATGAACTGTAGGATCTCGGACAAACGATTTTTTTTCTTCTAATGGAATCGGAAACTGCGACGTCATCCCACTTGCAATATATAACACAAACAAACAATAGAATCAGCCTTGGATCGCAGAATTTAAAATAATAATCGTCTAGAAATCATCTTTAAGAAACTCAGAATTTAAAATAATAATCGTCTAGAAATCATCTTTAAGAAACTAAAGCTAATGAACTGATGCATGTCTATTTTTAATTAATTAAATAATTTGTTTACATAATTTAAAATAATAATCGTCTAGAAATCATCTTTAAGAAACTAAAAACTAGTGAACTATTGCATGTCTATTTTAATTAATTAAATAATTTGTTTTCAGTGAACTGTTGCACATATATTTTTAATTAATTAAATAATTTGTTTTCATATGAAGTGTTGCGCGTCTATTTTTAATTAATTAAATAATTTGTTTTGATTACTATATATTAATTATCATTTACTTAAATATATTTTTATATGGTTATAATTTTATTAATTTTAATTATGATATTGTCGGATTTGAATTGATTGTGATAAAAAATAATAATAACGATTAACAACAGAGTTAACGAATCACGTGACGCGATGACGTGCTATTTTAGAGCTCTATTTTGTCGAAAATTCACATAATCAGGAGTCGTAAACCAAGGCCTGTGTCGTTATCTAAGACATTTTTTCTTGCAGCCACTCGTCGTTAACCAAATACATCGTTATCCGAGGCGTCGTTAACCAAGGTACTACTATATACTGTATTTAAATAAAAAATTATTTTAATTCTTGAAATTGACTTCATGTTTCCATTATTCGTATTTTTATAACAACAAATGCTGACAAATTATAAGTAGAATACAGTATTTCAACATTTATTTAGTATTTCTTCTTCTACTCTTTAATATGGTGGCGTGGACGCGTCCTGTATTTCCATCCTAAAGTTCCAGGATTAATTGCCAGATTTCAACTTCCAGAATTTTTTCGAGATGAATCCCAACCTGATTTGTTCAATCCATTCTCCATTTAACATCAGATCCCCAGGTAGTAAGAATGTACTGTGAGGTACGCATCGCAATATCCAGCTGATTGGAAAGCACACGAAAAAAATATATATGGCAGGCTATTTAAAATTTTGTCTCTATCAGATCCATGGAAGATTTAAAATGTGCATATATACTTAGCGTCACTTCAAGGTGAAAAACATTATAACAGCAAAAAGAAAAACATCTAATGGGCCAATTTATATGCAGTTTCTTTTAAATGAAAGTGCACTACAAACTCTAAAACGCCTTTTTTTATTTATATTATTAACTATAATATTTCATTTAGAAATTTGCCTACAATTGTAAGATTTCTACATAAAAACTTTTTTAAACCTGTTGAAGAGCCCTACGTGATATAAAATATTCAGAAAGCTCTTTTTGGAATGTTTTATCTGAAGATGAAAATTTTATAATGTCTTAAATAAGCGTAATGATATAAGAATAAATTTGAAACTTTTTCCAATTTTTAGCGGTTAGAGAGGTGAACTTTACCATTAGTGCATACAATAATATCTAAGCAACTACCAGTAATATCAAATAAAGAAAGATATTTAGACTATTCACTTTAATATCTGAGAATAGGAATTATTCGAATGCAGTAAGTCGAGAGGAACTAATTTAGGTAAGAAAATTGTTGCTATGAATTTAGATAAGAAAGCAGTAGAAACTTTGTACAGCATCAGCTGAAATAGCCGCCTAGAAACGCTTTGGCTTTTCACTCTAGAAAAGCTGGGTTCGAGTCTCGGATGCAACCCGTTAAAATGGATTCATCGTGGGGTCCTGGCCGGTCCTTTGATTCCCGTCTCTACAATCCGAATGACTTCGCAGGAGTGGGCAGCGTGTGAAAGGGTTTGTTTTACCTCGTTACTTAGTATTATAGAATTGAAAGTGGCATCATCTGTTGACAAAAAAACATTTATATAATGATTACAAATAAATTATTTTAATATGAGAATAAAAACAGTACTGTATACTGCATATATCGACGGCCATCGAAAAAATAACTAACATAGAAAGAGAATATAAAAAAAAAAAAATAGAGGAGGAATGGAGTTTGTTTATTTTAATTTGAAAATTTTCATGTAAATTGAATTGTAACTACTTATTTAAGTTTAACAATGTTTAAATTTGATATATATAAATACATGTACGGATATTCTTTGATAAATAATTGGGACTAGACTAGAGTGAGTAGTTGTAAGTACGCCAAGAATGTTTTATACATACTGTACATCCATGAGGTATGCAAATTTATAACGAATTCCAATAGAATAATTGTACCTGCTATATTATTAAATGATCGGCCGGATGGCCGCGTGGTAAAGCTGTGACTTACCACTCTGGAAGATTTCGGTCACACACCTTCAGGAAGGGTCCGAGCCCGGCCAATTGAACCCTATCCTTCAACCATCCTGGGTATTGGCCAGCCTGTGATGGGCTCTATAAGTGGCCACCGCCAGATAAAGATTATCCCATGAAGATATGGTAGCTTAACCAAACTAATCTATTATTGAATATTTTCATAAAGAAATATGTAATGATATTTTAATCTCATCCGATTTGACTGTATCAAATATCATTTTTTAAATTTTTAATATTGGTAATTATGAATATGATATTTACAGATTTATTTTTTTTTTAAATTCTAATATGCTACAAATATACCATATTTGTTTGCCGTCATATATTATTGTAGGTGACGTTGATCAGATGACGTCACTCCTGCGAGTCAGTAAATCACGTAGCACCTCATTGGTTTATTTGAATAATTAGTACGTTGCAAACGGCGCCAATTTTTTTAAGCCGTTAACCGTTTTGTTACTCTCTCACTTTCTCTGTCTTTTCGTTTCAGACCGTTAGGAGCAACGTGTTCACTGTTAATCTTATATCATATAGCAATTCCACTTGTAACTGGACTTGTTAAATAAAACTAAGTAAAGTTATCAATTATATATAAACTATATATAGAGTTTTTTTATATATTCCCGTCGAGGATAAGAATGAAATTTTATTTGCTTAAACGTAATTTTTTTTAAGTTTAAACTGAAAAAAGATTTCATATCGAGAATGGCAGTAATGTTTTATGAATTATAATAACTAGATTTATAAGTAGTATATACAGTGACTCTCATGGTTATTCGTACGAATAGTGAAATCTTTATTTATCCTTAATTAAAAATATATAAAAATAATTCATCGTGTTTATTTTATTATTAATATTTTATTTATCCTGTCAAAAGGAAATTTAGAAAAAATTAGCTTAAAAAATGGCATAAATTAATTTATAAAAAA